>JAMKQA010063224.1:0-12172 GCA_024699735.1 Posidonia australis
AGTATTTTGCCATGCACCATATATGTCCTTGCACGTAGAAGCATGCTTATGATCATCATTTACACATGTTTTGATTCGCTTTATCCAGATCATGCTTGTTCTTAAGTACTTCACACGTTTTCATGCATGAACCCATCAAGTTGCTTTGGTTTCAATTGCTTTTTTACATGATGATTCTTGATCCTATGCACTCACATCATGTTTTCCAGTTTTTAATCATGGCGTAAACCCTTTAGCATTAGCATGAATCCTCCTTGTATCTCTGCTGGGCTGGTTCTGGATCAGGTTACAGTCTGATCCAGACTCCCTGGGGCGCACATCCCAGTCGCACCCAACCCGTGCACCAGTCTAGTGCACTCAGCAGGTGCGCTAGACTGGACAGGGATCAGAGCACTTGCATTACATCCATACTTGCATGCCTTTGTCGTAGAGTTTTGAGCTTGCTTCTTTCTGATTGATTCTCTGGTATGCCAAGATGCCACCTGCATGTTTTCAGCTTTTTGATCAGACTGTTTTCCATTTGTTTTCCTCGTTTTATTATTCAGTTCCAGGCTGAATCTGGTAGGCTGATTGCACCTTACTCCCTTGTGAGAACCATGTGCATCACCCCAGCATCCAGTGGCCTGGCTGAATCATGCTTTCTTCATCTAGTTCAAATAGGTGAGATCTTGTGTGAGGCTTCTAGCCCTTGAGCTCAAGGTCATTGCATTGCATTTGCATCTTTAGCTCTTTCAAGACATGTTTTCTGAGATTTTCCAGAATGATTTCTGCTGCATACTTTTCCAGAGTGCATCCTCTGATGTTTGCTTTGCGTGGCTTTCTGTTTTTTGCCTCTGCAAACTTTACTGGCCCACGTAGACGCACATAGGTGGCGCTCTAGACTGACGCACCAGTCTGGCGCACCAAACAGGCGCAATGGCCTGTTTTCAGTAGCACCCAGCATGTTTTTCATATGTTTTGCTTGCTTTCTCGACCCGATTTGCCTCTGGGTTTTCATCTGGTTTTCTTCCTTGATGCATTAGGAAGGCACAGATTTGTTTTCAGCAGTTTTCTTGCATTTTAGCTTGCATTTAGGCATGTAGAAAGCAAGGATGATAAATCGCTCCAGATATTAGATCTTTGGTCTTATTATGCAATATTATTGCACCAATACTTGACCCGGCACACGAGCGATATTTCTGAGCATTAGGGCACACCCCTACACATCATGCACCTATACTTTAGACACCACACGCATTTGCATGGCATAGCATATCGCCCTCGAGTGTACAGCAAAAGGCTGCAAAGCCGACATTCCATTAGCAAAAGAGAAATCAATAGAAGATCGATTTATCGGGCGTACGAGGGTGCCTAACACCTTCCTCGTACGTAACAGGGATCTTACCCACATTTCTGGTTTGCGCAGCCCCTTTTTATTTGTTGTGCATGATTTTTCATGTGTTTTATGGTTTTCCTCGTCTTCCATTTGAATAGACTAGGTGGCAACTCCTGCATTTTTTGCATTTTTTCTCCTTTTCTTTTTGTCGTGGCTTTACCGCTTTTGGCACACATAATACCATCTATTTGTGGCCACCCCCGCCAGCATGGTTACAACGAGTTAAACATTAGATCTGGGGCATCGTTGGCATGTCACAAACACTCTGAATTCACGACGACGTTGGGCATAGACAATAAAGCCCTAGCTGTCTCAACTGATATCCCCCACAGTGGCGATAATCCAGGGTGCACTGGTACTTGTGAATAAGGTCCCCTTGGCAAATCCTTTTGGCTAAACAGTTGGTCAAGACCCCTGCATCCTTGTCTCCCTGATTCGCATCCGAGAGGACAGAGTTCAAAGACATTCTCCTTGACTTCACTCCAAGATGGATGAAGTCATCTCCCTCTGGATTCTTAATTCAGAAGAAACAGAACCCAGAGATATATCCCTTTGGACTGATAACCCTAACTATCCAGTAATGAGTCCGTTAACTCACCTTTGGGCTGATAACCCTAACTATCCGGCAATGAGTCCGTCAACTCACTTTTGGGCTGATAACCCTAACTATTCGGCAATGAGTCCGTCAAATCACCTTCAGGCTGATATCCCGAACTATCTGGTTAGCATCCGTCAACTTGCCATCTCTCGGTCGGTAAGTCCAAAACCTGCCATCTCTCAGTCGGTAAGTCTGAAAATTGCCATATCTCCTCTCGGTCGATAAGTCTGAAAATTGCCATATCTCCTCTCGGTCGGTAAGTCTGAAACTTACCATATCCCCTTCGGTTGGTAAGTCCGAAACTTGCCATCTCTCGGTCAGTAAGTCCGAAACTTGCCACCTCTTGGTCGGTAAGTCCGAAACTTCCCATCTATCAATCGGTAAGTCCGAAACTTGCCATCTATCGGTCAGTAAGTCCGAAGCTTCCCATATCTTTCCTCTCTGTCGGTAAGTCCGAAACTTGCCATATCCGCTTCGGTCGATAAGTTCGAAACTTGCCATCTCTCGGTCGGTAAGTCCGAAACTTACCATCTCTCGGTTAGTATGTCCAAAACTTGTCATATCCCCTCTCGGTTTATAAGTTTGAAACTTGCAATCTCTCGGTCGGTAAGTCCGAAACTTGCCATATTCCATCTGGTCGGTAAGTCCAAAACTTGCCATCTCTCAGTTGGTAAGTCCAAAACTTGTCATATTCCCTCTCGGTCGATAAGTCTGAAACTTGCCATCTCTCGATCGATAAGTCCAAAACTTGCCATATCCCTTCTCAACCAGTAAGTTTGAAACTTACTATATCCTCTCTCGGTCAGTAAGTCCAAAACATGCCATCTCTCGGTCGATAAGTCTGAAACTTGCCATATCTCCTCTCGGTCAATAAGTTTGGTTAAGGTTTTAGGGTAAATTTATGGTCTTAGGCTAGTTTGGGGTGTTTGGGTAGGTTTTGGTGTTGGGAATGCCTCACCGTAATTGGAGTAAGCTTTTCCAAAGGAGTCCTCCGACAAGTGGCTACAAAATCAAGGTGTCTAGATCGCCTTCTCGGTATCCTAGTCTCGATGCTCAAAGCAACAAGAGGATCCTACCTTTGGGTCCAGCCAGCACCTCTAAGTCCTAGTACCTAAAACAACTAGTGTATCATATCTTCAGGTCCAACTAGTATCTCGACTCATAGACCTTAGCCTCGATCTCGTGATCAACGAACCAGGAGTATCATACCTTTGGGATTAGATGACACTTATTTACAACTTGTTGGTCTTAGAACCTAAACTTAGGCTTCATGCTCAACCACCTAGGAGTATCGTCATATCCCCTGGTCTCGACAACATGACCCTCTAGTTTCTTAGTCCACCAAAACAAATTAGTGGTAAAACCTTTTCAAAGCATTCTCATTATTTTTCTCAAACCATTTCTAAAACATTTTAAACTCCATGCCATTCACTGGAATCAAAACATAATTTCTGAAACACAATGTAGATACCTTGATTTTACAGTCACTTGTTAGTGGATTTCCTCTATAAGGATGTGCTTTGGTGGTAGAAGATCTAACCAACTCTCCCAAACCAACCCTCTCTCATCCAACACCATAAATCCACTCAAAACCACTAGCCTTAATCACACCTAGAGCCCAAAGGCCATTGGTGGTCCAAGCATCCAAGGAAATAGGTCCAAACAAGTAGACTTTGGGGTAGGTCTAGTGCAACAAAGCTGCATATATTACTTGCGTAAGTCATTAGCGCGATTTGGATGCACAAAGACCCAGCGTACTGCACCCTATCAGATTAATTTTAGCAGAGGATTAAGTGGTCCATTCACTAATGGAATTCCCAATTCTTGCTTCTCATTGGCTCACATGGACCTAGGCGTGTACCATGGTGTATTGGGACCATCATGACCCTTATCCCAAATTCAAATCCCAATCCAATCCCTTGGTTTTAATCCAAGTCATCCCATTCAAAAACAATTAACTATACACGATCCTCATGCATCCCAACTACCTACATAACGACCAGCACCACCTACGTGAGAGCTCTCTCGCTCTTCTTTCTCTTAACTCTCTCTAGCACTCGTCTCTCAGCTCCTTGGCATTCACCAGCACTCCATCATCCTAGCTCTCTCGCACTTCTAGCACACAACCTTAGCCTTAGCATCACCACCTCCTCCCTTTAGGCACATTCCCTGAGTGAGTGACTATGAGCACACCCCTTGTAATGCCCCCAATTTCCACAATAATTTAAAACAGATTAAATTACAAGAAATTAAAGGCTAAACGGTAATATTTACAACTAGGAACCTGTGTGTGTGGCTACAAGACTTCAAATTATGTGCACTATACCAAACTCACCTACTCGCTTGTACCTACAACTCAAAACCACAAAAAACAAGTGTGAGTGACAAAAGTCACCCAACATGCACCCTACGAAAACGGTGGAAAACAAAACTATAATTATTTTCTTTTAAAACCATTTCGCAATCATTTTCTCTAAATCCACAATAGGCTGAAACTACAAGAAACATGACCTACATTGGCCAAACCAGCAAGTACATGCTCTACTAGCCCAAAACCACAAGCAACGCCCTCAATAGCCAAAACCACACATAGTGAATCGGGAAGTCCAATGCTAGGAAACCAACTCTGGCCACAAGTAGTCACCAAGGTGCACCACACTACCACGATGAAGCTACTCTGTACAAGAGTGATCACCGTCTTGCGATTCTCTTGTCTAGAGAACCCTCATAAAGCCAACCCCTCCTGGGAAGGCAGTCCTATCTCTCAAGATAGTACCAGCTATAGGACACATGTCCCACCTTTACTGGCCACAACAAGATACGCCTCCTCACAGCGTCCTCCACACAGTGCTCAGGTGGGAATCTCATACCTTCACACCTGACAACACCCGAGCCCTAGTGCTCAATGCGATAGTAGGAGTATCACACCTCCCTACCATGCCACAAGACGCCTCAACCAGTAGACCACAACCCTATCATCGAAACGACAATCAAGGAGTCTCATACCTCCAAAACCCAACAAATCTTCACCTCAGGTATCTCGACCCCCAACCTCAACCAGGGATACATGCCCTACCATCTAAGAATGTCATTACATTCCCTGGTCGCGATAACATGTTCCTACGGTCTCTCAGCCTGCACATAGAAAATTAGGAAAAAACCATTTCCAAAATGAGCCAAGATAACTCTTTGAAAACCATTTTCAAAATCATTTTATTTATTTGGGAAACTCTTCCAAAATCTCCACAAAACCGATACATCAGGTGTCCCGCAATACCACCATTTATGGCCCACAATCTAATCTCAAATGGTCAAAACAAACCATTTTAGAAAATCCTCGGAATTCACATTCATAAAAGCAACTAGGGCCTAGTTCGATAGACGGCAAAAATTGAACGACTGAAATGGGTGCAGGCACCCAAAATGGTAGACCAAAATCTGGTTCGATCAATCGAAAATCCTTAACTCGGAAGATTGAAATGATTTGGTCGATCGAACTAGGTCCAATGGTCAACACTTTTGGCTTAGAACAATAGACCAAAGAAATTTGACCAACCAAACTAGGGCTAGAGGACCAAAACTGACAGAGAAACAACATACTGAAATGGTTCGATATGTCGTTTTTTGCAAAACCAGAAATTGGCCTCCAACACACTGTCCAACTTTTCTCTGAAGTGGGAGTGAGGGGCGGACCTACCAAATAACCACAATAAAATCCACATAAAACATAAGTTGTAGACCCTCGAGTCTACTCCAAATCTATACAAAAAAATTGAAATTCGATGCACCACAGCTCATGCAATAAACTCACAAAGCTAGAAGGATCAAAAGGACCCAAAACAAAACCATTGCCATTAATGCCATAAATACTACCATAAATCATCATAAATTTACAATAAATTCTAGGAATGTAAATTTACCTAGATTTCATGCATTCCTAGCATTTTCTTTTAGTTTCATGCTTTCTAATTCAAGGGGTGAGGTGTGTACCTTATACACAACCTCCGACGATCCCAAGCTCCATCGAAGCTACCTCGACCTTAGAGACGACTCACTGAAGCTCCACGCACTGTTGCACGTCGCCATCCGTCCTCAGGCACACCAACAGGGGATGAAGCAGGGGAGTAGAGGGAGAGGGAGAGATGGTGAGGGAGGGTGGATGAGGGTGAGGGTGAGTGACGAGAGGAAGGGGAAGGGTGAATGTGTGGGAGGGAGAGAGTGGGAAGGGTGTGTATGGGAGGGAGAGAGAGGAAAGGGTGTGCCATTCTGGGAAGGAAGAGGGAGGAGAAGCATCGGCATCTGTGGGAAGGAGAGGAGAAAGAAGAGGAAGGAAGTGGTGGGGAAATGTGCATGGCTTGTGCTCCTTATAAACTCACGCATCAAGGGAACATGCGTAAGAGCTCAGCTACCCCTCCAGGCATGCATGCAACCACCACAACCCAACATCCAGCCACACCAGCCAGCTCCAAGGCACGAGCCAGCACCCAACCACACCATCAACCGGCCCACAAACACGGGCCCACACATGGACCCACAAGTATAGTGCCAATCACATATAGTGCCAACCACGTGGGGACAAGCACACGAACACACAAGCAAAAGTCGACCCACGAGATCCAAGCCCAAAACCACAAATTCAGACTAACAGGCCTAGAGATTGTAACACCCGCCTAGAGATACATTCATAAAAATGTAAATAATTACAAAAATGAATTTACGGGTGTTACATCCTAATCACATTAAAAGAAGATTTCGCCCCTAAAATAACTGATAGGTGAAAAGATACAGATATTAGGCTAAGATGGCTTCCTCGTGCTCCCATGTAGCCTCCTTGGCTCCATGATGCTGCCACCACACCAGAACCAATGGAATCACCTTGTTTTGCAGTACCTACTCCTTGTGGTCAACAATCTAGATGGCATCCTCCACAAAGGATAGATCTTCCTTGAGCCCCTCTGACTGAACTGGAATCACATGAGATGCATCGGCCAGATACTTCCTCAGCATGGAGACATGGAACACGTCGTGCATAGACGACAGCTCTGATGGTAGATCCAGTCGATAAGCAACCTCACTGATCCTCTAGGTAACTTGATACGGGCCAATGTAGCGAGGACTCAACTTCCCATGCTTCCCGAACCTCATGGCACCCTTGGTCAGCGATACTTTTAGGAACACATAGTCTCCCACAAGAAACTCCAATGGTCTCTGCCTCCTGTTGGCGTAACTCTTCTGCCAACTCTATGTAGCTAACAGCCTTCTACAGATCAAATCAACCTTGTCCGCATACAGCTGCTCAAGCTCAAAACTAATTAACTGACGCTTGCTCACCTCGCTCTAGCAAATCGACGATCTGCATGTCCTACCATACAAAGCTTCGTACGGTGCTATCCCGATACTTGAGTGATAACTACTATTATAGGCGAACTCAATCAACAATAAATGGTCCTCCCAACTCCCTTTGAAGTCATGGGTACATGCCTTAAGCATATCCTCCAACGTTTGGATAATCCTCTCTGTCTGACCGTCTGACTGAGGATGAAATGTTGTGCTATAATTGAGCACTGTGCCAAAGGCCTCCTGTAGAGTTCTCTAGAACCTTGAGGTAAACCTCATGTCTCTATCGGACACGATGGATACCAAAATACAATGTAGTCGAACCACCTCGAAAAAATACAGCTCTGCAAGACGGTGCATTAGAAGCTTCACCTGAATGGTTAGGAAGTGAGCAGACTTGGTTAGTTGATCCATGATCATCCACACTGTGTCGTTCTTCCTCTAAGTCCATGGTAAACTAGTCACGAAGTCCATGGAGATGTGTTCCCACTTCCACACAGGAATATCCAACGGTTGTAAGGTCCCTCCAAGTCTCTAGTCCTCTGCCATGACCAGTTGGTAGGTTGTACACCTCGCCACGTGGTTAGCAACATCTCTCCTCATGCAAGGCCACCAACAGTTTCGCTTCAGATCCTGGTACATCTTCGTACTCTCAGGGTGAATAGTGTACTTGGACCGATGCGCTTCTTCGAGCAACCTCTGCTTGGCCTCCTCATGCTGGGGCACATACAGGTGCATATCATAACTCAGTTCTCCATATGTTCCAACAGAGAAGTGAGGCTCTCCACTAGCCTCCAGCTTCCCAAACACAGCCTGAACAAACAGATCCAAGTGCTGATAGGTGACGATGAACTCCACTAGCTCGGGGCGGACAAACAGGTTGGCCACCCAGGCACCAACCAATCCACGAGCTTGCCGCTTCGGCCTGCAGCTCACAAGATCTTCCAACATGATCCACTCCTTGAACATCAGGCTTGCTGACACGTGCGTACGCCGACTTAGAGCATCGACGATCACATTGGCCTTCCCAAGGTGGTAGGACAGACTGAAATCATAGTCCTTCAGATACTCCACCTACAGACACTGCCTTAGGTTGAGGTTCCTCTGAGTGAAGATGTACTTCAAACTCTGATGATCGGTGAAGACCTCAAACTGCTCTCCATACAGATAGTACCGCCAGTGCTTGAGAGCGAGCACTATGGTAGCCATCTCCAAATCGTAGGTCGGGTAGTTCTTCTCATGATCCTTCAGCTGATGTGAAGCATATGTGATAACATTGTCATGTTGTATAATAACACACCCCAACCAACACCACTAGCATTGCTATAACCAATGAAGCCACCACTTCTTGAAGGTAGAGTTAACATTGGGGCAGAAACCAGACGAGACTTCAGCTTCTAGAAACTTACCTCACAATTTTGGTCCTAGTAGAACAATACTCCCTTTTGGGTCAACTCTGTCAATGGTGTGACTATGAAGGAGAAATCCCTGATAAACCTCCTATAGTAGCCCACCAGACCCAAGAAACTCTTGATCTTCGTTACCATCCCGAGTCAGTCCCAACTACTCACCGTCTCTACCTTGGTAGGATCAACTCTGATGGCTTCTCTAGAAATCAAATGGACAAGGAACATAACCTCACTCAGTCAGAACTCACACTTGGAGAATTTGGCATACAACTGATGATGCCTTAGAGTATCCAAAACCGTCCTTAGGTATAAAGCGTGAGTCTCCCCCTCAGGGGAGTAGATCAATACATCATCAACGAAAACCACAACGAACCCATCATAGGTTTTTTTGTATGGATTTGGGGTAGACTCGAGTGTCTACAACTTTGGAGTAGAGTTGAACAGTGTGAAATTTATCATGGTTGTTTGGCAGGTCGCCCCTCACTCCCACTTGGGAGAAGAGTCGAACAATGTGCTGGGGCAGTTTTCTGGTTGAACCATCATTGGTGGAGCATCACAAAGGAAGCATAGTGAGCCATCGCTGGTAGGAGAGCACATCTGAGCATCCATATAGGTAAATGTGGCTTCCCTTAGCATAATTAAGTTATTGTGTGGCTTCCTTCTTGTCTACTTGGCTTGGTTTATGTTGAGTTTTATCATAGTTTCATTGTCTTCATGCATGCTCTATGATGGGTTCCTAGCTTCGTGTAAGACCACTGACCATTGAGCTCGAAACAGAACCCATCCCTATATGAGTCCTCTGGCCCCCAACTCCTTTGTGATGTCCCGCAGAAACTTTGGCCAACTCATTTTGGTCAACCATCTTCACCATGACGGATGGGTTCAACGTCACTACGCGAAGGATAGGTCGAGTCCAGAACCCCTTGCATCGTGCCTTCCTTTTAATGCATTGCATTGTATCCTTTCTCTCTTCCTTCCCATCCATCCTCCATTAGCCATAGTGGAGTTCTTGGAATTCATGGCCCGTTCAATGGTTGTAGAAACTAGAGAATCTCGGTGTCGTGCAATGAAGATGGAGGAGGAGAGGCATGCATTCTCGATTCAGTTTTGATGCTTTAATTTGCACCCTAGCATTCCTTCTTACTTCCTTGATGCTTGATTGATCATTTTGAATCATTTTTATTCTGCCATTTGAGCAATGAAGCTTGCTATCTAAATCTACAATATCTGGGGTGTGACACTCTAGCGTATAGATTTGGCGTACATATCAAGCACAGTTATCTAGTGCAAAAAGCCTTGGATCCAAAACACAGTCAGTATAACAGAGCATTTGTTTGTGTGATTTATCGCTTAGCATGGGTTTTATCACATTCTAATTTGACTCATCCACATGGTTTACTCATGATTGCATAGCATCTATAACACCCAGGAACCTTGAAAGGATGTAACTTTGAAATTGAGAATTTGTTGTATAATCTAGGACATCATCATTAACGAATGATATTGGTGATTACAATAAGTGTGCGGTAGTTTTTCCTTGTTAGTTTGTGGCTGGGTTTGCTAAGTATGGGTCAGGCAAATGTAAAAGGCGGCTATAGAAGGCGGTTCTTCCAAGTGAAACTAATAGGCAGATAGAACAAATGTGGATTGCTAGTGTGGATTGCCAGTGTCGTACAAATACAGTGACGTGTAGCAAAAACATAGTGAGTGCCGCCTTGACAGCGTCGACCGCCACCACCATTTCTTGTGCCACTTGACCAGGCCCATACCCTGTCGTGCCACTTGCCCGAAGCTCTAGTCGATTGTTAGTAGTGGGGATTCTTATAAAAGAAGTCGAAGACCCCCTTGTGAAGGTACCAGTCGGGAGAAAACGAAAAGTGAGGGAGAAGAAGAAGAAGAAGAAGAAGAAGAAGAAGAAGAGAGGGAAGGAAGGAAAGAAAGAAAGAGGAGACAAAGGGAGGGTCATTCGTCGGAGCCACCAGAGGAGGTGGAAACACCGCTAGAGGTCCCTATCGCTAGAGGACTTCGGGATAAGTCGAAGTTGAGCTGTCGGGAAAGAGGAAACCATTGACAATCCAAAATAGTATGTGTTCCACCCATTTCTCAACTTTGATTTGGCAAAAATCATAGAAATTGTGTAGTTTATATTGATCTAAATTTATGGTAGAGAATCTAGGATTTTCTATGATTTATCAAGGATTTTTTGATGAATTTTCAGCCTGGTTTCCATCGTTCTGGTTTTCTGTCAAGTATCATGTGCAACTGATTGGCGAAGCCAACCAGCGATTGATTGGAGAGGTGTAGGCGGGACCTGTGGCGGCGACTCTAGGTAGTGTATGTTCTATGTGCATGAACCAGCATGGGTTCCCAGCGAGTCTGACCTGCGTGGTTTGCATAGGTCAGTACCATCAATGGTTCTTTGAGTTTTTGAAAAAGAAGATTTTAAAAGGATAATTGTAATTGTTTAGAAAGGAATTGGTTATGAAATGGAAAGTATTCTGTGAAAGATTTCTGTAATGGAAAATGCTTTCAAAAATGGTTTTAAAAGGAAATGCATGTTTTGAAAAAGTTTTCCATGGATTTTGGTCGAATCCTCGCGGTAGTAGGATAGTGGACAATAGAGGTATGAGACCTCAGTGAAATTGGTTACATGCCCTACGACGTGGTTGTTGATGGTGGGCATGAGTGAAAAAGACCATGGCTCTTTGAGGTACTATAGAGCTTAGGTGAAGGGACTAGATCACCCTCTTTACCTGGTGTTGGCAGGGCCTAGGATTGAAGATCTCAAGTGTCTAGGCACCAAGGGGCGTCGTGGGGATGCACCTCGTGCATGTTGTGACCTGTGTTGTATTGTGAGGCTACAACCGGGGTGGTTGAACTCCTACGCGAGGTAGTTCACCATGGCAGTGTAGTAGAGTTGGGGTTGGAGCCTCACCGACTGCTTGTGGTCTGGTCGATCACCTATGACTAGGGTGACTCGACGGGTTTTAGTTTTGACTGTGCATTTGGTTTTTAAGCTAGAACTGAGCTGGTGTTCGATTTGTGGTTTTAGCCAAGTTCTAGCTTTATTGAGACCTATGGTTTTGAGCTAGTTTTAGCTATTGTTTGGATATGTTTGAGCTGTGTGCTATGTAGGATACTAAGGCTTCTCTAGAGGGGGGGGTGAATAGAGAATCTCTGATTTTTGACTAGTTTTATATTAATATGCAAACTTAAAAAGATAGAAATTAATCACATACACATTCAAGCACAAATACTCAGAGAATTTATAGTGGTTCAGCCAACCCCGACTTAGTCCACTCATCAAGTTCCACACTTGAGACTTAACCCGTTTATTCAATAACTAGAATATTACCCTTGAATCACAATTTCCTTCTCCTTCCCGGAGAATAACTCAAAACACTTGAAGGCAAGAATGACCTTTGAACACCTTGTGATCTCACTCTTGCTTAT
>JAMKQA010063225.1:0-11749 GCA_024699735.1 Posidonia australis
ACACCTTGGTACTCTCAGTGAAGAGAAAGAGTAGGTAGATCTGGAACCATGTGGTGAGTGGCTCCACTATCCATGTAGAAGTTAGATGGGTTGCAAGTGAACTAGAGGGTAGACAGAGGAGAAAGAGGACCAATGGAAGAGGGAGTTGGGGGTGGTAAGTGTAAGCCAGGAGAAGCACCAATAATACTAGCATAACCTATTAGAAATGTAGGTTAGTGAGGGAGTTGAAGACCCATAACTTGGTAGTAGTGGTCCACCACAACCACGAGAGGGATGTGATGAGTTAGATTTTGTGGGTGTGGTGACCAAAATATGGGCTTAAGGAGTCAAAGAAGAAGCCATCACTAGTAGCACCATCTGGTTACGAATCTCATGGCTAATAAGATAGCTCACAAGCTTATAGTAGGAGAGTGATGTGTCCCAGTAGCATGGGAGGTGACGAGGTCATTGAAATCATCAAAGAAGCCTTTGAAGACAAAGGCATTGAAGTCTTCAAATGGTAGAGGTTGATTGGTAGCTTGGAAATCATCAACAATTGACTAGGCCTGTTGAAGATATGTGGATACTGCACTATCACCTTGATGTAGGTTGTGGAGTTGCATTCGGAGTAGGAGAATGCGTGCCTAGGAGAGACTAGCTAGTAAATGTAGTTTCAAGGGGAGCCAACTATCACGAGCTCTAGTGTGAACAACTACATTGTGAAAAGCATCAATAGACAGTGAGGCATGAAGCCATGAAAGGGTTTACTGGTCCTGGAGAAGCCAATGACGGTATGAAGGATTTAGAGAGGTCATTGAATCAATTGTGATGGTTGGAGAAGGAGCCTAAATAGTGCATCAATGTGATCAATGAACAAGGGAGTGAGTTGTGTTTTCCAAAGAATGAAGTTAGAGGAGGTAAATTTGATGGTGAGAAAGTAAGATATGTTGGTGATGGATGCTAAGGAGGAGGAGGAGGAGGAGGAGGGAGGGGTGGGAGGAGAGACAACATGTGAAGAGAAAAGGGAGAACAAGAGGGAGAGAAGATGGATCAATGATAGGGTTGTGATAGCATACTGTATATGATTGGCTCGCTACATTGTGTAGGAGCTTGGTCCCTTATATAGTGTAATGTAGTTACGGAATAATGCTCTTGAAACTTAAAATGATACATGTAATGGTAGAGCCGCGTAATAGCAAGGTGGATTATATGACCCACCTAAAATTGTGAAAAACCCCACTAACTATATATTTTAAAAAGATTTTGCACCACTCAACTAAATTATAATGACCCACTCAACCTATAATCCCACATAACATTCCTAATTCTTCCTTTCATTCTCTACTCTCTCTGTCTCTCTCTCTCTCTCAATCTCTCTCGACTCTCACACTCGAAGTTCGACGACTAACCCTAATAGCAAGTGTCAGAAACCCTGTCGCCCTCTACCATCTGCAACCCTGCTACCCTTCACCCTCCAACCTCTGCAACCCCATTGTCCTTCGACCTTTGCCTTTTGCAACCTGACCACCCATCTCCCTCCACAACCCTGCTACCCTCGAATGACCAACGATCCATTGCAAGCACCTTTAATAACCCCACCACCCTTTGATTGTTGCAGCCTTGCAAGCGCCTTGGTAAGGAAAGACTGCAAGTCCCTGGCTCCTCGTAGCTTCCCTCCGACCCTCTGCCACTTCGGCCTTGCAGACCCTAACACTCTGCTCCCCTCCAACCCTCCGCTCATCGCTCGACTGTCGTCTCCTCTTGCGCTCGACTGTCGTCTCCTCTTGCGCTCTACTACAGGTCTCCTCTTGCTCTACTACAGGATTTTCTTCTAGTACGAGATTTTCTTTGTTAATTGTTAATTGTTGTTTTATTTTCTTTGTTATTCCTGTTTTATTTTTTTTGTTATCATGTTTTCCCAACAAAGATCTTGTGGATTTTCTTTGTTGTTTCTATTTTATTTTCTATTTTTTTGCATGTTTTGTATGTAGTTCTAATTGTGAAGTAGTTGAATTTTGTAAATAAATATGGATAAATATTTAATAAAAAAAGAGACTTTTAAAGGAATCATCAATGGGATGTAATCCTAATCCTACTATTAGTAGTCAAGAATGAAGATAGATTCATGAATGATAGGGAGATAGGTTCATGAATGATTATTCGGTTACTTACATTGAGTATGCGATCATCATAGAACGATGAGATTGATAATAAGACCATCATAGAACGATTTTAGAATATGCGATCTCATCGTAGATCTTTGTAATGTAAGTGTTACTTTTATTGTTATTTATAATTTTAATGTAATACATGTCTTTTTATTTTATTTTATTTTTTTGCAGTCATTAGACTTTTATATGCATTTTTCAAAATTTCCTAGCTTTGACACTAGATACATGTATATGTACTCAATATATTAAAGTACATACACAGTCCAATCGAGGACACATGACTCAGAAACGTTAATCATTGGAGATTTCTGGGCGTCGTAGCGATATATTAAACTTGACGACGTGGCTCAGATTGGGAACATTAAATCAACAGAGTCAGTAGTTTAACTTTTCAACTTTCGACAAGAACAGACCATATATGGTAGAGACATGCTAATATTGTAGCCCATCAAGAAAGAACCCTTGGGCTATTGTAACTGGACACCACCGCAGTTCTCTCACAATAGATTATAGGAGTACTTTGAGCACAATTTGAGTAATGCAAATGCTAGCTGCAGCTGTTCTTATTTATTAACATTTCATTTTTCAATACCAGCTAGCCAGGCGGGTAAACTTTTCAAAAAAAGAAAAGAAAAAAAAAGCAAGACACTACAAGTGCTTGTAAGATGTAAAAACTTTGGGCGCAGGGACGACATCTTAAGTGATTTACTGAAACTTGAAGATTTCCCATTTGAAAGTCACTGAAACTTTAAGATGGAAAAGAATTATGAATAACTAAGATTGGTTTGATGAGGGTCTCAACTTTCATGCGTATTTTTGATGAGCGTCTCAACTTTCATGCGTATTTTTGAAGTTATATATGCTGATTATAGACAATGACTGCAACAATCATTGCAAGCTAAGCTAACAGATCGCGTGCGTCGATCAACGTCGTAGGATGCACGACGAGTCACGTCCTCGACAAAGAACACGCATAGAAAAACTCTGTCGTAGTCAACTTCCCGAAAGCAGTAGGATTCGTTTGGTTATATATATGCATGCTACGTAACGCCAAACTAATGGCCGCGAGAAACAGGTGGCAGCCGCCGGCAATTATTCCGCCGCGTTGACTTTGACGGTCTCACAATTGACCAGGTTCCGTTTATGTAAGAGTTCGGCTGCCCGAAGGGCCAACTTGAGGCCCATCCACTTCCTTAAAAAAGAGGGGGAAAAAGGGCAGTTTTGGACAATGGGCACTCCCTGTTTTAGTAGCGGCGTGATGATGTCTGAACATTTTCTTTAAACAAAATCTGTCATGCAGTTCACCTGCTCCAAGCATTAACCCATGTCTAAAATGTAAGTGAACCATAGAAATTTTGCTGTGGAGAGGTCATCCGATCATGTGTGCTTGCATGAGCTGGAGATGACTCCTTTCAAAACGGACTGCTCTGTTAATTACACTACTTCTTCTTCTTCTTCTGGTCGTTATATTTGGCACGATGCATGTCAGTGATGACTAGAGACATGTTTTCAAAAGTCATGTTGGACTTATCGTTCTTTTGCTGTCGTCCTTGTCAGATCCGAGCCAAAGGTGAGTTGGGGGGGTGGTGTTATTGTCAATGCCACGTCGGCACGATGGCTTCTTGGAACCTACTCAGTTGGTCCACAGGGTTGTTGTCGTTTTGTCTTCAAAATTTTCCACGTTAATTACTTCTCAAGCAAGCGTGTGATGCGTAGGATCCATCGAGAGAGAGAGAGGAAAAAATTGAAGTCTTGTGTCGATGATTGGTGGGAAGACGCGACTCGCAGGCTTCAGTGACTCGATAAAGAAAGGACGTATGGTCTAGAAACTAAAATATTGGACAGACAAACCAGACATTGGTGTCTTTCTTTCGTCTGGAAGAGTGTAGAGAACACGAGTTTGAAAGACATGTATGAAGCATGTTGATATTGCAAATGTGGTATGGTCGTCGTTTACATCCATACTGTCGGTATTCATTTTTGTTCATTTCTGATCGAATCATACATTCTTAACTAAAAATTTCAAGTACGTACTGTAATGGATATATTTAACATTCGCATTATTTGGTTAACAAGCATGATCATCAACCTTTTATATTGAGAATACGATAGCATTTGGTTAACAAACGTGGATCAGACAATGAGCACTTTACAGACTTTGTAATATTTACACTTGAACTTTGTTTATTATCTGACTTTTAAACCGATGAAATATTAAATATCTAAACCGTTAACCAAAAAAAAACAACACATAGAAGAAGGCACACAAAAAACGTATACATGAAAAGGGTCCCGGAACGTCATAACTTAAAATAGTATACAAATAGATATTCCAGAATCTACAATTGCTGGCTCCAGGTTGTTAGAGCCCATCCATCTCCTAGCATCTAAGGTTGCGGGTTGCTTTGATCTACCAAGTTGATTGATTAATTTAATATCTGAGTAACTCGCATTATTTTTACTGAAGATATATGTTTGAAAATTTATGTATTATTCCATCCAACTCATGTGATCATCACCTAAGAAGATATTTTTCTTGTGGCCGTGCATCATGTCCATAATCTAATTTACCAAGTGAAAAAATAGAACACAAACTTAAATGAATGTGCCCGAGAAGAAGTCCTCTAGCGGTTTCTTGCTCCACAAGCAAACAAAATGACCACTTCAAGAAAATACAACACTCATTCTTTCCTAACCATTCTTCCAAGGGGAAGATGAATACATGAACGAAAAATATTAACCACCATGTAAACAAGTCGTGCCGGTGAATTAATTGGACTGACAACAAGTCGTACTCTTAAGAAATCATATATTAAAAAAATATGTATGATGGTATTTTATAAAATTGTAACTATCTATTAGTAATTATAATTTATTTTTTTACAAATATAAATCTCATCATTTATATGTTTAAATAAATAATTAAGATTAAAATTCTTTGATATCCATCAAAATCTTCGATACTAATGTGAGTATCATAAATACATCCTAAAAAAAATAACCATCTATTCTAATAACTGTAACAGGCACATTTCAAGTTTCAACCTTTTTCTTTTCAAAAAAGCAAAAAAAAAAAAAAAAACTGGTATATCTAATTTCCTGGGGCTGGTCCACCCACCTGGAAATCAAGTGGCTTTAGTTGGAACGCCTCCTCACCACAACTCTACAAATAACCGCGCCCCTTCCCACCATTTTCTCTCTCTGTTGTCGTTCTCCACCTTCCTCCTCTAGTTTCGCTCGCTCCTCCTCCTCCTCCTCCTCCGGTTGCGCTCTACCCTCCAATTTTTGTAGGGTTTTGCTCCCTTTGACCTCTTCCTTCTCTTCTCCCAATTCCCTTCCCCCAGGGCTCGGCCTTCTTGTCTATCTCCCTCTCTCCCCCTCTGACGCTGGGAGATCCAGGCCTTCGAGTTTCTTCGCGCCGTCGCCGCCGCTTCTCTGCTGCATTACAGGTATTATTCCTAGACTTGGCTCCTTCTGTTGAAGCATCAAGAAAAGAGAATTCTTTTCGGATTCGAAGTGTTCAAATGCAAAGTCTCTGGGTTTTATTTTTGGGTAATCTTTGATTGTTTCTTTTGGTTCTTGGACTGTATTCTTTTTCTTGCTCGTGGTTATTCTGATTTTGGTGGGCCGTTTTCTTTCTTCTTATTTTGTGTGATTGTTCAGAGGTTTGCTATGGTCTGGTTGTCTGATGCAAACGTGCGCCACTGCTGGTTATGTTGACGTCCCCTCGTTTTCATTGTATGACTATTGTCTGCTAACAACCAAGTTACAGACTCTTCGTCGATGAAATATGAATAGGAAAAGTCTGTTGTTTTACTTGGTCGTCGTCTCGCTTATTGATAATGGAGATCCAGAAGCCCACGCAAAATCTTGGTTTCAATGATTTGAAGGGTTCTTATTTAACCATGACGACAGAGTCAAAAACCACGGTGCACCTACGAATATTGACAGCAACACATGTTGGTGCGCAGAAAAAAAAATGTCTTTTCTCCCTTCTTTCGTTTGTATTATGGTGGTTTATGGATTTCCATATAAATTTTCTGCTCAATTTTTGGTTGTATCATGAATTCCTATGATTACCATGTTTTGTCCTTCAAAACTTCCTCCTGTTTACTGTGGTTGTGTTCTGGCATCTACGCTGCTTGCTTTAAAGCATTGGACAGTTGTTTCGGAGTATAACAGAAGACGCCATATTACTGGTCCATTGGATCTTATTTTGTATAAAAAATAACCCAACGATTCTTAAAGCAGCCTATTTAGCCTTGTTCAGTCCAAACTGTCTTCTTTAATATTTTGCTTATTAATATAATCATAGTTGGTGCTATGTGTACGTGTGGGTTAGGCACATGTTATTACCTTAAACATTGGTGATATCGAGCTTCATCAACTTGGTTTTTCTCTAAATTGATCCTTTTTCTACAATGCCTGTGGTAATTTACAACGCCTTAATCTCGCGAAACTTTCCCTTCTTTCTTGTTCTTTTATGAATTTTCCATTTTTTGGAAGTTGACCTTTTCCCTGGATAAATGCATAGCATACACAGTTTTGAGCAGCGCAGATAACCATATTTTGCTTATGTTGTAGATGGTGATGATGGTGGTCTGATATACTAAATGCACTGCAGTTTTGGAGATGACAAGGTATCATTATATTTGGTTTAAATGTTCGATATTAGTTGCAACTTATACCTGTGATTTTTTTTCGAAATCACTTATTTATTGCTATCCATTTTGTTTTGATGTGATCACAGTTCTCTGGAAGCACAAGTTTGATGTCGAACTGCAAACCACAGACGAGTGACAAGAAGACATTGAAAAGGTGGTTTTTTATTGATAAGAGAGTTGGATAAAATTACAACTGCATCCAGTGAGATCATCTAAAGCACAAGACGTTGTAGATTCAAATGGATCTTAGGCCGAGCCATAACTCCCCTGTACTTGCGGATCCTGTCACTGTGAATCGGTCAAGATTTGGGTCATCTTCAAATTTACTTGCATACTCCCCTCCAGCATCAGCCTTTTCCTCTGCATTGCTATTGACTACACCCAGAAAAAAAACAATTCCTGGAAAATTAGTTGATGTCCGTGCTAGTGGTTGGCTTGATGCTATGACAGCCTCATCACCTCCTGGCATAAAGCTTAGCAAGGACGTGGGCAATGATACTGCACTTGATGAAATTGAAACTGCATATCGCATGTGGATGGTATGTTTAATTGGCTCTTACTGTTTCCTGAAAATCCTTAGTTTCCTAAACTTCTTAATTTTTCTTGTAATCTTTTCTTTCCATATGCAGCTTAAATATCCATCAGCCATTTCTTGTTTTGAGCGAATTGCATCTTATGCAAAAGGAAAGAAGATTGCATTGTTTTTAGATTACGACGGGACACTTTCTCCAATTGTTAACAATCCTGATCATGCTGTTATGACCAATGCGGTGAGCATGCCTTTTAATTTCAATTTGTACCTGGTTATTCTATGATCAGATACCTCCCTGATGTAAACATCTCAGGTTCTTTTACTTTTTACAATTTTAAAATTTTGTGGTGACTGTATTTTATTTCCAGATGCGAGCTGCTGTTAAAGATGTGGCAGAATATTTCCCAACAGCTATAATTAGTGGCAGATGCCGTGATAAGGTGCTTGGTCAATTGTCTGATTCTGAAAAGTTCATTTATATTTTATTACCATTCTAATGGCAGTTTTTCCAACAAATATTAATCATGTTTTTGTACTTTTAGGTATATGAGTTTGTACGACTAACAGAACTCTATTATGCCGGTAGTCATGGAATGGACATTATGGGTCCAGTTAGAGAATCTGAGCTGGTTGATGACCATCCAAACTGCATTAGAACAACTGACAAGCAGGTGATTTGACAGTCCACAAATATATTGTTCTTGCAATCTTGCTAAATGACTCTGTTGCGGATATTATGAACTGCCTTGCTTAAAATGAAAATTTCTGCTCAACGCCTTTGGAAATTTATCATGTAATTTTTTTTATTAAAAAACTATTTCTGCTCAACGTCTTTGGAAATTTATCTTGTGATTTTTTTATTAAAAAACTATGTATATCAGAACTTGTATTTCTTTATTCCTTTCCTAATGTATTATTGCTGGCAAGTTTACTTTATTAGTTGCAAATGCTTCATCCTCAATTGGTTGTACCCTTGTTGATATGCATCATGACCATATTCACCTAGATATTTATGCTAGTAAAATTAGGAAGAAGCATACCATGTATTGCTTCCATACCTTTTCTTATTATTTTACTTTTGCCATGGTGCAGGGTAAGGAGGTAAATCTTTTCCAACCTGCAAGTAAATTCATAGGTGTGATTGATGAGGTATATTTCAGTTAACTTTTCTACAAACAAATTTAAAGTAGTTTGTTCTTTTTATTTTGGAAGTAACTTTAATTTTTATCTTTAATAATAGGTTTTTAAATCCCTTATTGAAAACACCAAAGGAATCAAAGGTGCAAAAATTGAGAACAACAAGTTTTGTGTCTCTGTACATTACCGTCTTGTAGATGAGAAGGTAAGATCTATGGTGGCAGAAGCTGCTCATTATGGTTTTCGTCAGTTATATACCATGTGTTATATGGATTCTTACTTGGTTTTTTCTACAACTTTGTTTGCCTTTTTCAGAGCTGGCCTCTAGTTGTGCAAATTGTTCTAGATATTTTGAAAGAATATCCTGATTTAAAGTTGACTCATGGACGGAAGGTAACATCATAACTGAAGATCATTTTCATGTTGCAGTCAACTTTTGTTCCTTACAAGCAGAACTTGGTAGTCAACTAATGTTACAATCTCTGCAGGTTTTAGAAATCCGCCCTGTCATTAACTGGAACAAGGGAAAAGCTGTCGAATTTTTGCTTGAATCGCTTGGACTAAGTAATTCTGATGATGTACTCCCCATATATGTTGGTGACGATCGAACTGATGAGGATGCGTTTAAGGTGAATACGCCTACAAAATATTTTTTACAATGCTGCAATTGTCATGAATGCTTGCAGGAGTATTTGGAATTAGTACTATGGGGGGTGGAATACCTAAGCTTATGATTGTTTACATTTCTTAGTGGCTCTTAGCTAAATAATGATCTCAACTAAATTTACACAATGACAATCCCAATATATGTCGGTCTCCATTGGTAAAATAGATATCAAACGGAAACATGCAATAGGAGCTAATTTTGCACGTAAGCTTATAATCATCATGACTTATTCGTTAATCTCTCTTGGATGTTTAATTTCAGGTTCTAAGAGAGGGAAACCGGGGCTATGGCATTCTGGTATCCTCTGTACCAAAGGAAAGCAGCGCCTTTTACTCTTTAAGGGATCCCTCTGAGGTACTTACGTGCATCGTTTTTCCTTTTCCTTTGTCCTCTGGAAGAGTCTGTTGAGATTTTTGTTACACGTCTTGTCTTAGTTACATCGTTGGGCGTTGAGAATATAATAGTGTTGCCGATACTAGTGGAATGAAAACCGTGCCTGCTTCTATTGGAAGATTATTGATGCTATCGGCTCTTCTCGTGGGTTCTTGAGCTGGGCTCTGAGTACCTTTGTTTTGTGCGAGTATCTTGGCATATTTCTATAATTTGTTTGCTGTTGCAGGTCTTGCATTTTCTCCAGTCGCTGGTGAGATGGAAGAATTCCACAGCTCTGGGGTGTTGAAACCAGTACTCGAAGAAATTCAGCAACATATCTCATATAGCATACTGGTTCCTGGCAATAATGCCTGGAACTGGATGGGGGTTTATCATTGCAGATATTTGGTGTTGGGCTGTATACACCAGTTGTTATTATTATTATTATTTCTGATGGTCCTTTTCCTGTTGTCAGTCCTCAATTAAAGATGTACTTTGCATCATGCGCTGTCGCGCACCATTCGTTCGTTCCTTTTTTCTTTTTAATTTGTTTTCCTCACTGCTGAGTCATTCGTTAATTCTTTTGTAAAGAATTTCTTGATTTCTACAGCATTTGAGAAAAATGCCAAAATTGAAGCAAAATTCAGTCTTAACGTTGGTGTCATTGTTTGTCATAGTCGTCATCTAGTTTTCCCTCGTAATATTGTTCGATTTCATTGTAGTACGTTCATATAATGCGTGATGTTGCAGGGTTTTTTTAAGCCTGGAATATTGCACTTATCTACTATTTGAAGAAGAAACAAACCTGAAAATGGTGGGGCTGTTCACTGAATATCTCGAATCCCGTCATGGTATTTATAACCGAGGCGGTTACAAGGTTACTACACAATCGCCCGTGTCCTCGTGACTTCTGGAGTTCTAACGCAAAGAATCATCCTACACTGTTCTACAGTGTATTTATCTATTCTACAAGAATACATTAACGGGGTCTAATGTTGCGAAAAAAGAATACATTAATGGGATCTAATGTTGCGTTAGAATCTTATTGAGATCTTAATGCTAGTTTGAAAAACATCTTTTTGGACAAACAAAAAATGAGAATACAGTGATGGGCCTTGATAACTGGACTGGCCTTTACAGGATGTATTCTCATTACCGTTAAACAACTGCCCTGAATTACTGGCCTTGATGTCAACCGAGAGCTGAACCATTAATCTCCTGTATGACTATAAAAATCTTATACCACTTGGTTAAGTTATAATGTAGGAAATATCTTGTACCAAGACCAAAAACTTGCCAATCACAAATATCTGCAATGTCTTATTACAAACAAGCATAAAATGTTTTAAATATGCTTTTCAAATAACCCGTAATGCTTTTCAAATAACCTGTTTGTGCGCAAAATTTGACAGGAAATAAAATTCCAGAGTCAATAGGATTTTCCAGGAAATGGAAAGTAAGAGAAACTGATTTCCTGTTGACCAAGTTTCCTGTTGTTTGTGCCTATTCAGGAAAACAAAGGAAACTAGAATATAGGTATTTGTGCTTATCAACAGATTTCAAAGGAAAGCAGACATTGATAATTTCATAATTATTAACTTAAAACTCAATCAAATATCTCTCAAAATATAAATTTTGAGTCAAACAAAAGGTCAAATAACATTACAAATTCTTAGAAATAAATTATAATGATCAACCATACCACATAGAATTCATAATATTTTCACGCATTTAATTTGCTTTTTCTTTTCTTTTTTTGTTCTTGAGTTAATCCAATACCATTATATATTTCTTCTTCCTCGTCCAACTCTTGAACAATTTCTGAAAATTAGCTTCCAAAATTTCTTCTAATTCATCTTCAAGATCTTCAAGTAAATCTTCACGATCCACTTTACCAATAAAATTATGAAGCAAAAAACATGTTAAAACAATCTTAACTTGTGTTTCAAAAGGGAATGGCATGTAACCTTGAAGAATAGCGGAACGATGTTTTACCACTCCAAATGTGCGCTCGATTACAGTCCTTAATTGAGAATACCTATAATTAAAGTTCTCTGCAGCATTAGTTGGTAACCGATCTGTTATGCCCAAAGGGGCCCAAGCACAACGGATTCAATTAGGTTTGGCACGTGTAGAAGGGAAGAACAGAGACCAAAATCGCAATCCACACAAACAACAAAGGTTTTACGTGGTTCCCCAAATTCGGGTACGTCCACGGGTGTCTCTC
>JAMKQA010063226.1:0-11098 GCA_024699735.1 Posidonia australis
CCCCCCCCCCCCCCCCCCCCCCCAACCTCTGTCGCCAGAGTATGGCGACGGCGGGGCACGGCGAAGCGCCACGGGCCAAGGGATCGCTCTAGATCCCTTGTAAACGGCCTAGGAAGAGAGAGAAAGGCCTGGAAGACTGGAATATCAGATAATTAAGAGAAAATCAGTGTGTACCTGGCTACAGTTGCCTCGTCGGAGCTCTGGAACGATGGCCTTCCTCCTCCGCGACAGCTCTCGCTCTGGAATTCTCTCATTCTCGCTCTCAACCCTAAGTTCTCTCGTGTGCTCTAGCCCTCTGAATGTGTGTCCTCCCCTTTCTCTCTGGCTCGTTCTCTCCTTCTTATATAGGCGATCGGAAAACCCAACAAACTGTCACTGTAACAACCCACTCCCACTCGAAACAGAATCATAACTACTGTCCCCTCCTTGCTCCCTTGGCTGCCAACAAGATGAACGGCGATCAGTGGCTGGTTTGAGTGAAGTTAAGGAGAAAAAATGGGTTCAGTGGGTGTATGATGAAAAATGTGAAATTTTGGTTATTTTGAGTAGGGAAAACTTTTGTAAATGAAGATGGTAGAGAAAAATGAATATGGTGTTGGGTTTGATTTTGGTAGAAATAGGTGAAAATATAAATTGGAGAAGATGTGGACTAAGCCATGGCGGGCCTTTGTGGGCTTCATGGGCTTTCATGGGCTTATGTGGGCCTAGGTGGGTCCAAATGGACCAAATGGGCCCAATCAAGTTGAATGAGAGTCAAATGGGCCTAGAATGGGCTTGTAGACCCAAATGGGCTCAAATTGGGCTTAATGGGCCTTGAAGGAGTTTATTGGGCTTAAATGGGCCTTGTGGGCCCTCAATCAGGGTTCGAGCTCAGCCACCACATCCCCATTCTGCAAAATCGAAAAATTGGGGTGTCTACAGATGCCCCTCCCTGAGCGAGGTCGGAGGTCGATTAGAATAGAGACTGATGCTCAGGGTTGACAAAGACACCCCTCGTGAAACCACAAACAGAAATTAATCACCGACAATCAACCACTAGCCAGAGTTCAAACCAGGGGTCCGCGCCAGAGATCCTGTAGCCACAGCTGAGGCCAAACTGATGAGCACAACAAAGCTCCAACAAGGTGACAACCAATCAGCTCCAAAGAGGTATGACTTGTATCGCACTTGCCAGGAGAAGTGCCAGACAGGGCTCACGGTGCCTGCCAACTGGGAAGTGACTGATCATGGAAGTCAACCAGGTAGTTCGGGCTACCAGCCCAGAAGGAAGAGAGTGGGGAATCCATCAGGCACCGTCGAGATTGCCTAGGTAGTTCGGGATACCAGCCCAGAAGGACTCGACACAAGACTCAACGGGAAAAACACCTGATAGGAGAAGACAAAGCAGAAAGGCGAATCAGCCAACCGAGAAGTAGGCAGTGCTGATTCGGGAAGGAGACAAACAAACACATCAATCGAGAAGCTGGCAGTGATGGTCAGAGGAGGATGACAAATGAACACATCAACCGAGAAGCTAGTGGTGATGGTCCGAGTGCCGAGGAGTAGACTCGCCAACCGAGAGGCTATCGGTGACGGTCCAAGGGGGATGACAAACGAACACATCAACCGAGAAGCTGACGGTGATGGTCCGAGGGAGAATGGCTAACGAACTCATCAACCGAGAAGCTGGCGGTGATGGTCTGAGTGCCGAGGAGCAGACTCGCCAACCGAGAGGCTATCGATGACGGTCTAGGAGGATGACAAACGAACACATCAACTGAGAAGCTGGCAGTGATGGTCCAAGTGCCGAGGAGCGGACTCGCCAACCGAGAGGCTGTCGATGACGGTCCAGGAGAGATGACAAACGAGCACATCAACCGAGAAGCTGGCGGTGATGGTCCGAGTGCCTAGGAGCGGACTCGCCAACCGAGAGGCTGTTGGTGATGGTCCAAGGGGGAGGACAAACGAACACATCAACCGAGAAGCTGGCGGTGACGGTCCGAGTGCCGAGGAGTGGACTCGCCAACCGAGAGGCTGTCGGTGACGGTCTAGGAGGATGACAAACGAACACATCAACTGAGAAGATGGCAGTGATGGTCCGAGTGCCGAGGAGCAAATTGGGGTGTCTACAACAGCATTCAGCCATGATTGATTGTGCCAAGAGAAGAGTTTTGGTAGAGTGTCCTGGCCAAGACTGGTGTGTGGTGCAAGGCACCAGATCGGATGAGCCCAGAAAGGTGATATCTACTATCAAGGCCTACAATCATCTAACAAGAGGCAGTGTGGGCTATTAGGCCTGTGTGACTATTTTTACTTCGCCTGTGATTGGGGATGAGGATTTGCTAGTGGTGCAGCAATATCCTGATGTTTTCCCCGAGGAATTGCCTGGTATGCCACCATACAGGGAAATGGAGTTTGTGATTAACTTTGTACCAAGATCAGGTTCTATTTCAAAGGCTCCATATAGGATAGCACCTGCTGAATTGAGGGAGCTCTAGAATCAACTACAAGAACTGTTGGATAAGGGATTTATCCATCCGAGTGTTTCACCTTGGGGAGCACTGGTACTGTTAGTTAAGAAGAAAGAAGGTTCACTTCATCTCTACGTAGACTACCGAATGTTGAATCAGATCACTATCAAGAACAAGTATCCACTGCCTAGGATCGACGACCTATTCGATCAATTGCAAGGAGCATCAATGTTTTTCAAGATAGACCAGAGATCTAGATATCGTCAGTTGTGGATCAGTGAGCCAGATGTGTAGAAGCAGCCTTTTGCACCCGCTATGGACATTACGAGATTTTTGTTATGCCATTCGGGTTGACGAATGCTCCAGCTACCTTCATGGACCTGATGAATAAGGTGTTCATGCCCTACTTAGACCAATTTATGGTCATCTTTGTGGATGACGTCTTGGTATATTCTCAAGATGTTCAGACCCACCAGAGGCATTTGAGGATCGTACTGGAGATACTGAGACAGCATCAACTCTATACCAAGTTCTCCAAGTGCGAGTTTTGGCTAGAGGAGGTGTCCTCCTTGGTCATATCATCTCCAGAGAGGGCATCAAGGTGGATCCAACCAAGGTGGAGGTTGTCAATAGCTAGTCCAGATAGAAGATAGTGACTGAGATTAGGAGTTTCATCGACTTGGTTGGATATTATAGGAGATTTATCTAGGATTTATCCAAGATTACTGCACCATTAATCAGACTAACTAGAAAGGAAGTGCACTTTGCCTGGGATTGGCAATGCAACGAAAGCTTCAATGAGTTGAAGGCTCATCTGTGTCAGCCCCAGTTTTGACTTTGTCTTCGAGGAGTGGTGGTTTCACAGTCTACAATGATGCTTGTGGAACCAATTTGGGGTGTATGTTGATGCAGCATGGTAGGATGGTGGCGTATGGCTCAGACCATTTAAAAGATCATGAGAAGAACTATCCCACCCATGATTTGGAAATGGCAGCTGTTGTGTTCGCCCTAAAGATTTGGAGGCATTATCTGTATAGCGAGCAATTTGAGGTATACACAGATCATAAGAGTCTGAAGTACATCTTCACTCAGAAGAATCTGAACCTGACATAGAGGCATTGGGTGGAGTATATCAGGGATTATGACTTTAGCCTGTCATACCACCTAGGGAAAGCAAATGTAGTTGCAGATGTTCTGAGTAGACGCACTCATGTCATGGCTAGCCTGATGATTTGTGAATGGAAATTGTTAGAAGGGCTAGTAGAGTACAGACCTCAGAGATAGTCTTAGGGAGCTGCCAATGTTGTGCTAGCAAAATTGTCTATTCACTTGAGGATGATAGAGGCGATAGTCGCTGCTCAGCAATATGATTCCTTTGTGTCAAATATCTGGAGGAAGCTAGAAGCTGGGAATGCCCCTCACTTTTCAGTTGGGGTAGACGGTGGATTGAGGTACGACCAAAGGTTGTACGTGCCTCAAGTCATGGAAATCTAGAACAATCTACTTGACGAAGCTCACCGCTCTAGATATACCATTCATCCAGGAAGCACCAAGATGTATGAGGACCTGAAAAGGAATTTCTGGTGACCTGGGATGAAGATGGAAATTGCTGAGTATGTGGCGAAGTGTGCAACCTACCAGATGGTAAAGATTGAGCACTAGAATCCCAGAGGGACCTTACAGCCTTTGGATGTTCTAGTGTGGAAATGGGAGAATGTGTTGATGGATTTTGTGACGGGTTTGCCGAGGACCTGAAGAAAGAATGATATAGTTTGGGTGATTGTGGATCGCCTTACAAAATCGACACATTTCTTGCCAATGAGGGTGAACCTTCCATTGGCGAAGCTGACAGAGTTGTATGTTGTAGAGATTGTGAGACTGCATGGCATCCCAATGTCTATTGTGTTTGATAGAGACACGAGGTTTACATCAAGGTTCTAGGAAGCTTTACAGGAGGCGTTTGGTACAGTGTTGAGTTTTAGAACCACCTTTCACCCTTTGGCAGATGGCTAGGCAGAGAGGACCATCTAGACTGTAGAGGACATGTTGAAGGCCTACGCCTTGGATTTTGGTGGTAGCTGGAAGGATCATTTTCTTCTGATTGAATTTGCTTATAATAACAGTTACCACGCCAGTGTTGGTATGGCACTATATGAAACACTGTATGGCAAACCCTATAGGATGCCCACTTACTGGAGTGAGGTGGGTGAAAGATAGTTGATTGTGCTCGAGATCGTACAGTAGTACGACGACAAGGTGGACCTAATTAGGAAGAGGTTGTTGTCTACCCAGAGTCAGTAGAAGAGTTATGCAGATATGAGGCAAAGACCTTTGGAATTCGAGGTAGAAAACTTCATTTTCCTGAAAGTGTCACCAACCAAAGGAGTAATGTGGTTTGGAAAGAGAGGCAAGTTGAGCCTTAAATACATTGGACCGTACTAGATTACTAAGAGGGTTGGTGAAGTGGCAAACAAACTAGATCTGCCTCTAGAGTTGGCTTGTATACACAACACCTTCCATGTGCCTATGTTGAGGAAGTGTTTGGCCGATGCATCCCAGGTTATACCAGTACAACTAGAGGAGATGCAAGAAGACCTATCTATGATTGAGAATACAGTTCAGATACTGGACAGAAAAGAGCAAGTTCTCAGGAATAAAGTGATTCCATTGGTATTGATTCAGTGGCAACATCATGGTACAGAGGAAGCTACCTGAGAGTGCGAGGTGGATATCTAGAAGTATTACTCCTACTTGTTTTATTAGAACTGAATTTCGAGGACGAAATTCTTATAAGAGGGTAGGATGTGACATCTAGGCCTAATTATCCATGTTAATTGTAAACCATGTAATTAATTGTAATATTGTATAAATGGTTTATTAATGGATAATTAGATATTTTGGTATGGTTGTGTCTCTCTCTCTGTGCGTGGCTGAATGTTGGTCCCTGATTGTGCTTCTAGTGAGATGCCATGTGTGTGGGACCCAGGTGGGACCCCAGTCAACCCAAGCACAGTGACACATTCCATGCACGTGCTGTCTTCTTCCTCTTTCCCTCCCACCCTCATGGGTGTCTAGTGTTAGCCCTAGTTTGTCCCATCCCTTCCTTGCCTAGGTGATGGAGGGTAGGTAGGTCAGCAGAATTTGTGCTGGAGGAGGAGATAAAGCGAGGGGAATAGAAGGGAGAGGAGGCATTGTCATTGGCAATGGGGAGTTGGGTCAGGAAAGAGAGGAGAAGAGCCAGGGGAGATTTAGAGAGAGAGAGTGTGTGAGCCCAGAGGTGCATCGCCAGAGGCTGGGAGTTGCTGTGAGGAGGAGAAGCTCACTGGAGTTGAGTGAGCTCGTCGGAGGAGGTACGTGACCTCTACTTTCCTCCTCCTATTTTGTTTTAGAAAATGGAATGATTGCATGAAAATAATATAAAATACATGATAAATCATGGAAAAATAGTAGAATGATGGAAATGTGATGAATGGCATGAAGGTATAGAAATCATGCTAGTTTGTTGAGATTTCATTGGGTTTTTAATTGAATTTTGTATGCTTGCAATAGTGTTCATGAATGAGCATCATGCCTTTAAGAATTTATTTAGAACAGCATGCTTAATGGATTGGTGAATGGATTGGGGGGTTTTGATGTAGACTTGAGAGTCTACAATCCCATGTTTTATTCATGATTTATGTGGTGTGTTTGTTGGATCCACCGAAGGTTCCAATCCGACGAAAATATGGATTGAACTCAGGAGATGTGTTCTGAGATCGGACATTTCAGTATGTCGAATTGGGTTTGGCATACCGTTTTGCTGACATATTTCGACCAAAGACCCTAATTCGGTAGACCAAACATGTTTGATCTTCCGTTTTAGGAGATTTTGGTCGACCGAAGTAGGGATTTTCGAACGACCGATCCTATGTTTTGGTCGACCGTTCTGGGTGTTCGATGCCTAGTTCGGTATATCGATCTAGTTCGATCTGCTGAACCTGACCCCAGGCCGATATGAAATAATGATTATGAAAAATGAAAATAAATGGTTTTGAATGGATAATAAGCATGTATTAATGAAGGTTTCCCCATGTGGATGACATGGAAGAATATAGAATTCAATAAACGAAATTGCTTATGGTTTTGGGCTTGAGGCCCCCAAAAATGAAAGAAATTGATAAGTGTTTGGTTTAATGTGGTTTTTGGGCATGAGACCCAATAATGGATATGAGCACATAATTTTACATGGTTTTGAGTCTAAGACCCAAATGGAGGGTCATGTTTGCATGGGAATGATCCCTTGCAAAGAAAAGAGAATGTGTAATGGTTTTAAAAGAAAACTCAAGAGTTTTGAAAAAGAAAATAATAATGTGTTATGGAACCACGAGGGGTTGGTGTCGATAATGTGGTAGGACAATGATACTCCAAAGAAACCAATTGTTAAATACGACCGTGGTTACCAGTGTAGGGCCACAAGGGGTTGGTGTCGGCAAATTGATGAGATATTAGTTGTTAGATACGACCGTGGTTACCAAGCTTGAGATAGTGTAGGCTGAGCCTAGTATGTGAACCAGGTGTTTGAGTCACCAATGGGACGTCAAAAAAAGACGTATCCCCGTGCATATGAAATAAATTGGAGGCATGTTGGCCAAGGTGATGTCCTCTTGTATGGGGAACTTGACCGTGGAAGTGCGAAGAGATAGGGGAAATGGTGTCCTCACCTACTGCTTGTGTGTCCAGTTATCTCTAATCAAGTTAATACCAATAAGAGAAGTGGAATTAAAATGTGTGGTTTTAGTTAGAATGAGACTTGTGTCTTGTCTTTAGATTCTAGCAAGGAATATCCGTCATATTTTAACTAGTTGCCAACCAATGTATGTGGTTTTGTTTTAAACACTGTGAGGCCCTGTGTTTTAGGTTGGATCTGGGAGAGAATATGGATTTCTCAAAATGTATAAAAAGGTTTAAAATGCATGGATTGAAAAGAGAATGCAAGCTTTTGGAAAAAGCATATTTTGGATAGAGATTCCAAATGTTTTAAAAAGGAAATGATGTTTTAAAATGAATTTCGAAAATCACGTTTTGTAATAATCTAGGTTTGTGTTTCCCGTTGTTTTGTCGTGGTTTATGTTTGGGATGTGTACTGGGTGACTTACATGTCACTCAGGCGTGCTTTGTTTGGTTTCAAGTGCAAGCAGTGTAGTACAGTTCCGATGCTCATGTAGGAGTCACGAGCCACACATTGTTCTTGGAGGTGAGCCTTAGTAGTTGCAGTTGTTTATATAATACTGTAATTATTGTTATTGCTTGTGATATTATGATTTAGATAGCGTACCTGGGTTCAGGGTGTTACAACAGCTCTACGTTGATATCAAGTAGTCTTTTCCTCTTTAGCAACTTCATGCTTATACTCAAGTTACCTTATCCTAGGTAGCACTTTCTAAGTAGTCCTTAGACTTGAAACTTAATGTAATTAATATTCTAACCTCAATCGCATGATAAGTTAATGATAGAACAAAAATATCATTAACAAGAGCATTCCAAAGGAACTTAATAAATGCTTTTCAAATCTAAATGAAAGAAATTAAACATGAAACTAAAAATCATGAATAATAGCTGCTTTAATCATTCATAATCTCATCATAAACTCAATCATGTATATTGCCCACAAACATCAGTCTAGAAAATCCATATTTTCGACTCTAATAACCCATTTTCTGGAAATGTCTAGTAAAGATAAAGTTGTAAAATATCACGTTATCTTTTTAAGGCATTCAAATCCATAAAATTTTGAGTTACATACTGAAATTTGTTATTGAAATAATGCCTATAACGTAGACAGAACAAATTTTATCTCATGGCTTTCATTGTTAACAACATCAATCTTTTTTTCCTTTCTTTCTCCCACTTTTTCGTTAGTATCTAAGACCTATACTTGAAAAATTAAAGGCTTTTAAGTCACATAAATAGAAGGGAGAAGACATTTTCATCAATAATCTTCTAAATTATAAACATATTTCACTTTCTTACAAAAAAATCAGGGATCTTTCAATTAATTTAAATATTCTTGATTCAAATATAAATCAAATCTTACTATATCTATAATTTCAAATTTTAAAAAAAATCAAAAATCTTACAATCATCATTATTCTCCTTCTCAATGTAGAATTCAATCCCTCGATCTTTTATTAATAAGAGTCTATTCACTTTTCCATCCACTGAATTGAGCCGCCACTTCAAGGAAAAACCCACGTGATATTGCTATAAGAGGAATTGGCACCAATGACAGTGCAACTTCAGTATGATACAAGAGAAAAAGGTAAATTTGAAGAAGTCTACAACTACGTCGAATGAATATGCATATGTATGTGAGCATGTGTAATGAGAACTGTTGCAATATGCTATTGGAAAAGTTGTGAAATGTCGTGATACAAAAAGCACATTGGTAAGCACTGAGATATGGTCAAGTGACAAATGTTTTGGAGGATCGTACTCTCTCTCTCTGAGCTCTCGCGATTTTGCCCTCCTGCTTGCTACAGTGATTTCGTGTGCCCTAAAGAGGTTTTTCTGTGATGGCTTCCTCCGGGAGACGAGCATTTGGCTCTGGGAAGCGATCTTCTGGCCATCGTGCTCCTGAGAGGGGACGTGCTACCTACTTCCTCCGGTCCAGGCAGCGATCCTCTTCTGCTGAGGCCCTTCCTCAGGGCTCAGGGAGGGGTTCCCCTAATCGGCTGGTAACATCTTTCCCTGAGCTTGTGTCGGTACCGGGAAGCCGTAAACGTAAGGCGGCCACTTCCCTTGTCTCCCACTCCGATTCCGGCAGTCGAGCAGCCATTTCTGGCCTTTGGAGGGGTCTTCCCCCCTCTGTGATTGTTAGGTCATCCAGATCGAGGGATCTGGTGTTAAATCTGGGTGCCAGGGTTAGCTTTTACTCTGATTTTTTGACATCTCCTAAAATGGTCGTGGATTGTATGTTTATTAACAGATCTTTGTCGCCATGCTGGTTTTCTTCACTGATACTGCTTTCCTTGAATTTGGGGGTTTTTTCCCTGGCTAGATCTGTTACTTTGGCTCATTTTTTTGATTCTGTTGTGAGCTTGCCCGCTTTTACTGCGGTGGAACATATTTTAGCTGGTGATAGTGCTCATTTGGGTGTCATCCCTGAGCCTCCCAGCTCCGATGAGCTATTTTTTGATCCTGTGTTTGTTCCATGTTTTCCGACGAAGTTGTTTTCGCCGGTGGGATCGCGGAGAGAAACACAGTGTTCTCGAAGCAGCGTCGTGCTGGCGCCCACTGACGCCTCGGGAACTGTATGGGGATATTCTAGGTACTCCCCCCCTACTTTCTCATATGATTTTAATATTCATCGCGAATACTTTGGATTAATGGATGATAATTCTAAGGGTGATTTTGTAACTTCGCTGGGGCGGGACTGTACACCTGCTGTCCCTGACTCACCCTCATTAATTGCCGCCTCGCCTGCTCCATTCGCGGCTGATTTTTGCACTGCCTTTACTTGCCCCAAGCCGTCCTTTCCGTCAAAGAAGTCTGACGGGAATCAATTAGTATCCCTTGAGAAGCGGGCTCTGCCTTATTCTATGAGTGCGTTAATTAATGATGGCTTTGACAGAGCGGGAAATTCTCTTCCCCCTGCTCCGAATTTTCTAATTCTTTAGTAAATTTTAAATATCCCTCTTCCCAAGAGGAATATGTAGAAGCTTCAGGCCGTTTAACTACAGAGTCCGACCCGATTGGTGCACATGTGGGTATGCCCCTGACACAGAATTTTTGTCTTGTTCTCACCGTCTTTCACAGACACCTACCACTCCGTATCCCTCTGGCTCGAGATATCCCACTGGGTCGCGATTTAGGGTGTTCTCTTCCCCCCAAAACCATACCCCTAACCTTGAGCCTTCCAGAAGAATCCCATTTTCTTCTGGTCCTGGGAGTGGATTAATCAGGAACATCGGAGAAGAACTTCCAGCGCGGTGGGAACGTGTAACCAGACAGAAGGTGCGTCCTCCATGGGTAAGCTTCTGCACTTTACATAAGAGGTGCTTTAAATGTGGGCTGAAGGGCCATGAGAAGAAAAACTGTCGTTACAAAGGATTTTGTTTTAAATGCAAAGCCTCATCTCATTTTGTAGCACTGTGTAAATTTTTTCAGGATATGGCCCCTATCCTTCCTTTCACTGCGAAGCCTATTGGGCTGTCTCCTCATAATCCTTTCGTGCTGGCTCCATCACAGGCTGTGTGCAAACAACAATTGCTTTTATCGCGTAGTGCCATTATCACTGCACACAATACCAAAGTAACTTTAGAAGCCATTCAGGAGCACATTCTGGGACTATGGCTCAATGCCCCTCCAGTGAAGGTGCAATCCTTTACTTCTTGGAAATACCTACTGATTTTCCCTTCCACAAAAGATAGGAGTGACGTCCTTAACCAATATGGTTCTACACTACAATCGATTTCTACCTCTTTTATGCCATGGACCTTTAATTCTAATGCCATTTGTAATTTTAAAGAGGAAGGCGTTTGGATTAGGCTCGAGGGTGTCCCATACCACCTTAGAAATATTGATATCCTTAAGAACATGGTCGAGCATTTTGCTGACCTATTGGAAATTGATTCTAACTGTACCTTCAACTTGGGAGTCCCCAGAGTAAG
>JAMKQA010063227.1:0-10264 GCA_024699735.1 Posidonia australis
CCCAGGGAATGGAGTCGTTTGAGAAGATATACCTCGTCCCGCAAGGCGGCGAAGGGAGAACGAGACGAAATCCAGCTAGAAAAAACTGGAATTCGCAGAACAATTGGAGCTTCCTTCCTTCCTTCTCTGTGTTCCCCAGAAGTCGAATCTAGGGTTTCAGAAAGACGAGAGAGAGAGTGAGAGAGAGTGAGAGAGAGAGAAGCCGCGAGGGAGTGGGGGGTGATAAATGGGTAGGGGAGGTTCTGAAGATCTCAACCGTTCAAATTGAGAATAATTACGTGTCAATGCATCTTGCTTGCATCATGTTGACATCAACACAAAACTTAGATGGTTTTCATCGAGATCTAACGATTAGGATTAGGCATCGGAGGAATGTTTCTAAAGACTAGTTTGGGTCTTGTTCTAATGATGAATATAATTCAAAACTAATGATGAAAAGTGAGTCTTAAAATTTTCTAATGAAGTCATAATCTCCGTATCAAGCCTTTTATGATTTAACCTTGATTGATGTAGAAAATGAGTGATTAAGCATATGTAATAGCTACTTAATAAGATCAAATCAAATTAAACCTTTGATTATATGTGACAGCATTCCTCTCCAGTTATATTTGTTTGTTCATCCATCACAAATTATTTAGCAAACTAGCGAAAAACCCGTGGCATGGGATGTTATAAGATGAATGTAATGAAACTAAATTACATACAGATCATTTTAAATCACAAAAGTTAAGTTGTTGTACAATGAAAGAAAATACTGTGCTTTGCCTGGATAGTCTTATATTCGTATTTATTAGTATATTCTTGATTCACTTGTAATCAAGAATCAAACTATTTAGAGAAATAATCAAATAAGAGAACAACTACATTTAATAGTATCCAAACGATACATCCAATATCAGAATTTTATGTAGTAAACTGTGTTACATGAGTATAGGCGACAATTAAGAGTTCAATCTAGAAAAGAATATTAGTTCACAAACAACACCATGATATAGTAATTTTACTTACATAAATACAAATAATGTAGACTTCGATCAAGATATTAGTCAATCTACATTCATGCAATGAAAAAAAATCAACTACATTAAATAGGCAACTTCACAAAATTACATTCCATAACCATATTTCCTTTTGTAGTGCAAGCTAAAGCTTTCTACTTAATCAACATTGCTTCATAGTTCACATCTCCTTTTTTTATCAAGTCGGTATGCTCATCAATGTATAAAGGCCAAAACATATCTTTATTCTTATAAAGCTCATGTCCTCTAAAAACGACAAACAGAACGCCTCTCTTCTCCTCTCTCTTAGTCTCTTTCCCTCACCACATCTCACCTTCTCCCCTCTTGCGTCAATCTTAGCCATGTCGACGTCATTCCTTGCCATATCGACATCATTCCTCTTCCTGTTCTTCCTCCACCGCATCTGTCCTCTTCATGTTCGTTTTCCTCTTCTTCCTCCACCGCCCTCTTCGCCACTCTTGACACTCACAACCACCACCACCTCCGTCTCCATGCTCACCACCTACAAAGTACACGATAATCCCCGACACAATCTAGACACATCGACCACACCTTGTCAAAAATTGTGAGTCGTGAAAAGCAAACAAAAAGGGATTTCAGATCAAGAATAAATGGAATCGACAGAGGAGGAAGATAGGGATCTGTGCCTTGGTGGACTATACGGGGTCTCGACGGACAAAGAGGAGCAAATAGACCACCAAGGGCCTGACGTAGGAAAGAAAAAGGAGAGGAGAAAGAGGATAATATTGCATTATCTCAAGTTTTTCTGCTTCTTACATTTAAGTTTTTATTTCTTATAGAGATAATTTCTCTTCAACATCCTTTTAGAAAATTATGTTGCCTCTTCAGGCTCTAATGTACCCTTCCAAACTGTATGCACTATCATGAGATTGACATCCTCCCCACTTCCTCATGAGTTGGAGAGGTTCAATTCCCTCAATGTCAATCATTTGTTGTATCGAATGTAGTTGGATTTAATGTAATTACCTTTTGAACTATCCTGATAAAAGAAGTGACCAATCAAAATCCAACAAATCACTTTACATCTATGGGTTGGGATTTAAGAATTGGAACATTGGAGAGCTCCTGATACACTACGATGAATTGATGATACACTCATTCATGTATCTTATCAATAACATTAGAACTTTCCATATAGTTGTAGTTTCATCTAGGGTCATAATCTAGAAAATTCAAACCAATGTCGCAAATTCTTTGATGGATATACATGCTCTAGGAAATAGTAAGTCTTATATTTGTTTTATGGAAAATATTTAATCTAAAGTGCATCTTTTTTTCTACATTTTCTTTATTATTATATTCTTAGGAGTAGGCAACTAGATGCTGGCTTGAATTAGGAACAAGAGAATTTACTATTAAAAATGTTCAACTTGTCCACTTGGTTTGAGTTCTTAACTGTTTGGTTCACTTTATGTTGTGTAAAATGAGAACAATAATCTTATTTAGTTTACTTCTAGGTCATTAGTACGACTTTTCTTTTTCACCTCCCACACACACAAACCCCTAACACCCACCTTCTTGAAGTCCCTCCAAAAATCCACACCTTGTCGAAATCTTGAGCCACAAAAAGTGAACAAAAAGGGATTTCATATCAAGATTAAATGAAAACTGCTTTCGAGGGAGGCGGATATCCGTGCAAGAATTAACAAAAAAATTATAATTAACAAAAATTATAATTATGATTTATAAAAATCTTTCATCTTAGGGACAAATATCTAACATCAAGAGTGTTACTTTCAGAAGGGAGACACCCAATATATCTAATACCAGATGGTTAATTACTCGAGTCGACTGTACCATAAAATTACGTCTAAATATCTCATCATGATATAATTGTCTATTTTGTAACAATCCATTTTATACATGTGCTGATTCTTGGGATGCACAAATCTTTTTTGTTGAACAATCAATCTCATTTGTTCACCATATTTTGTTCTGGTATTGTTTTCTTCAACTCAATAGATCCATTCTTAAGTGAGGATTTAACGAAAAGCAGAAACCTCAAACTTACGTCTTATTTAAAGTAATTGGTGCCTTCTTTATTTCATTTAAATAGTTGGTGCATCTGTGACTTCATTTGCTTAATTTTATTATTTCATGAAAAATATGTATTTAGTTGGAACTCTCTTGTGCAATAGCATTTCCATGTGGGTTGTCTTTGTGATGCCTATCCTGTGGTTGTGCTCAATACTTGACTCTTTTTTTCTTTAGTCGGAAAAATATATTCTACATAAACTTCTTTTCATGATCTTATTGGAAAAGGAATTATACTTGGTTTAGTGGTTTCCATTCATCTTTCCACTCAGTCTTTCTTTGAGACCTTCTACTTTCCTTTTTGTCTAGATCAAAGCTTTTTATTCTGTAGTGTCTTATCTTTTGTTAAAAGTTAATCTAATACTAGGAAGACTAAATCATGTCATTGTTGTGAACTGTAGCTTTAATCGTAAGGGTTTTCTTCTAAATCATGTCATTGTTTGGCTGATTACTTCAAGATCAAATAATTATAACTTTGATATTTTCCTTGCAAGCAAGGTTTATAACTTTATGAGCTTTTTGTCACAGTTTGTTAGAAAATAGATAGAATCATTCTCAGTACGAATATGTGTAGATGAGTGTTACACTTGGTTAATGATTAAACTAAGAGCCTTTTTGGTTCTTTTTCTTTTTCATTCAGAAGTTCTACATCCGTTGGTAAGAGTCATGAGAAAAAGCTATACTTTGTTTGGTAAGAGTCTTTTCTTTTAGAGTGCAAAGATTGCAGCTGATGGTGATTTAATTGGAAAAATCTTCATGTGTTCACTTGTCCCTATTTGCACTTTAATTATTAATAATTGTATTTGCATGTCTACAACTATCATCAAACTTCTGTCACAAGCTCATAACCGAAATAGTAAAGTTTGAAAGAATTTTTTCCTTTTGTAACAAAGTTCACAAAAGAGTTTCATTTCTACCCCTTCATGTGTCCATTCGTCTATTTGAACTTTAGTTTCTGCTGACCATGGCGTTACAGCAGTAATCAGCTAACCATGGCTTTTATCATATAGCAATACTTTGATATCTAGAAGTGTTGAGAATAATTTCAATTTAGAATGGTACCAACTTTCTCAAGAGTTTGATAATATCCTAGGCCTCTTAATTCATGAATAACTGATTTTTGATTTTCACAAGAGAGTGATAATATATCTTGGGTTTCTCGCTTTTTAATGAACTTTTATTGATTAGAAATGTGTTTTTTAAACTCGGTGTTTTGTATCTTTATTAAAAAGTTGACTTTAAGTATTTGATATTATTTCTTTACGGAATCCTTGATTCTTATTTTCACTTTAATATTCTATTAATATTGTACTTACATAGTTAACACTGACTTATTTCCTATTTCCAATTATTGAATTCCACTTCAACTTTGCAAAGTCATAGGATCTCACTATTCTAAGGTAACTAACAATTACGTTTAAAATGCTTAAGTTGAAGCTGATATGCTAACACATATACGCTAATAATTAGGTTTAAAATACTTAAGTCTAGACTAATCTAGGACTTCTAACATATATAATGATGTTGAGATTACCACATATTATATGTTTGACATTGTCAAGCATTCCAAATATTTGCCATGAAGCATAGACATCATGTATGAAAAGTGTATCAAATGATATCACAAAACCATGTGTAATGATCCAGTCTTAATTGGTCCATAACACACTCTTAGATCTAACAATTAGGTCTAAAATGCTTAAATTGAAATTGATACAATAGTTGATTTGAGTCTCTATTTAGTCTCACCTTCTCATTATTCTATGCAATGTGAGATTAAAACTTGGGATTAAATCGTGACATAATCATACCCAGAAAGTAGGATTCTAAAGATGACTTCTAATCATTTGAGTATAACATTAATTTCCTACATTTCCAACCGGTTTAGGTTTGATACTACTTATAAGGGTTCGACTCAACTGGTTCATGACAACTTCAGACCCAATACTTAAGGTTTAAAATACTTAAGTTAAAGTTGATATGTTAGTTGATTTTAATTTTTATTTAGTCTCATCTACTTTTTATTTTTAGTAATGTGAGACTAAATGTTGAAATGTCATACAAAAATTATCTCCTAGTAATGATTAATAAACTCCATTAAGATTGGAATGTAAACAAAACTTACGAGCATCAACTGACTCATAACAATCTCAGACTCATCAATCAGACTTAAAATACTTAAATTAAAGTTGATATAATAGTTAACCTTCCTTTTTATTTAATCTGACTTGCCTTTCATTCTAAGTAAATGTGGAATTAAATCTTAGTCATTGTCACGTAGTTACGTTAGCCTGTAAAGTGGACTGATCATTTTCCCACACAATAGTCCTCTTCACTTGAAAAGTACAATACAAGTTTAGATAACTAAATCCAAACATCTTACTTTTTCTAAGATGTTTATCTTAGAAAAATAAAAACCCTAATCACCAATCATCAACACTCAATGCTTCAAACTAACTATTCACATTCTCGGCTCTCGGATGCATGCAGCGTTACCACCTCGTAACTCAACGGTGATGAAGAAGACGGTGTCTGCGGCGGACACCCTCGCCTGAGATCGGAGGCAAGGAGAGCACATTCATCGTGGACGTCGTCTACCCATTCGCTCTCTTCTTCGGGGACCGGAGAAAGCCCGGCCTCCGCTGGGGTGCCGTCCGGGGACCCCCAGGGATCGAGACCAGCGAGCTTTCCGAACAGTAATGCACGCCTTGCCTCCACCCCTGCGATGTGAACAACAGGAGCGGGCTCAACCAGTGCCTTTGCGTGGGAAGAAGAGGAGGAGGAGGAGGAGGAAGGAGGTGGAAGAGAAGAAGAAGAAGAAGAAGAAGAAGAAGAAGAAGCAGAAGAAGATGACAGCTGCGACGAAGCACGGAACGACGTCGGTGTCCACGAATTGTTCTGTGGAAAGGGTTCTGGTTGGGAAGCACGAAGAGCACTGGCCAAGCCTTCCGACTGCAACGCCGTCGCGTCGCAGAAAGAGCAATGGAGAAGAGAGGTGGTGACGTCGCCATGCCCGCTGAGGCTCCGGATGAGATCTCGGACGCAGTTCCAGAGGGTGGGGAGGATGGCTATGCTGAAGAAGACCACCCCGAAGATCACTGCACCCCAAATCATGGCTAGCTAGTGCAGTAGTTGCTGGAAATGGCTGGGGAAGAAGAACTTCATGTGTCTTTAATTTTGTTAAAGATCCGGATTCCATTCATATTCCTTTTTTTTTTTTTCCTTCTTAACTCGTGGAAAGGATCCCACATGTTTCTTAATTATTTTTTTTTTTAATTTTCACCAGTTCCAATATGGTTCAGAACTACAATGTGTGAATTCTTCATTCTTGGCTTTGCAGGAGGAATTCTATCTTAAAATATTTAGAATATTGAAGAGATTGAATAATTATCAATTCCTGAGTGAAGAACAAGGTTTAGGATTTGGAGGCTTATTTTTAGGAAAGCGGTTTCAAGTAATCAGGCAGTTTTTACGGGAGGAGAGAACAATTGTGCACGTAATTACCAAAATTATCCCGTTTTAGAATTTACTGGGTTCAGTTCACTGCTAAAGTTCGCAGGTTGGAAGATTGTTGGGAGCAGTCCCAGAATTTTGTGAAATTTAAATCCAACTGCCTCCTCCCTCTCTCCCGAATCTTGTGGGTAACGAGTTTGAATGGGAAATTATCAACCGATATTGTTATAAAGATTTACCACGTGGGAGGTTAAAATCGAAGAAAATTTTCCTACCAAGTCGATAATGAAAATAACCCGAATTAAAAAAATAAAAATAAATAAATAAATAAATAAATATATATAATTCTTTCTCGGGGAGTAAGAAACTCGAAACAGGCAATTTTGAAACCCAGTAGATATTTTACTGGGGGGCCTTCTTTTCCATGGACGTTCATTATTAGGAGTTGGAAGGTTAAAACCACCAAGAGCCAACCGGGACGATAAAAGAACCGAAACCTTGGCAGGTGGACCCCAGCTTCCCCTGAGGATTACATGGGGCCCACTCCAGCCGGGGGTGTTGGAGGCACTTCCCTTCCCTCTGCTTCCCTCCGTCCCTTTCGAAGTTCCGCTCCACCTCCACCACCACAGCGGTTTCTCCAGACCCATGTAAGATCTTGGTTCTTCCTCTCTTCGCTTCTTGGAATCGGGTTTTTTGGTGCTTCTTTGGTTGGTGTTTGATGGATTTGGGTGGGTTTGTTAGGTGGTGGAGGAAGAGGTGTCTGATGAAGCACGCGCCGCCTTGGGACCCCGACTGCCGCAGCACACTACGATTGATCAGGACAACCACCACCAAAATGGTAGGTTTTCTTCTTCTTCTTCTTCTTCTCTTTTTGATCGATCTTCTTGTGTGTTTTCTGTTGTGGGTTTTTGTTTGATTTGGCTTTGTGTGTCGCGACCTGGTGTTATTCAAGGTTTGCTCATCTTTTGGTGTTCTTGGATTTTGATTCGCGGTGGTAGATTCCGGATGTTGGCATCTGGATTGCAGTCTTTTTTTCCCCCTTCTCGTGTGTTTTAGATTTTTCGGCCACAGTTGAGACGATTGGAAACTAAAATGCATATTGGTACTCTTTAGGAACTCGGTTTGTAGTCTGTCACTAGTAAAGAAAGTTTTATTTCATCTAATGGTATGATTAAAATCAAGAAAAGAGGATTTGATTTATCATCTTCTCATAAAGACAAGAGGATTAGAAAAATGGATGAATAAGGTCGCAAGACAAGTAAGCAACAAGAAGAAAGGAACTGAAAGTTTCTTCATTTGGTAACCACAGTCTGCCAGAAGCCGTGCTCTTAAATTTTAATGTCGGTTATACAATTTTTCTCCTAAAATTTTAATATCTAAAAATTTTCTCCTACAATTTTAATGTCGGTTATCACGTGAGTGACCCTTATGTCTGTAGTATTAGTATCAAAGTTATGTCTTGCAACCATAGTTGTTGTAGTGTAGTGGTAAGTATTCCTGCCTACCATGAGGATGACTCGGGCTCGATCCTGGGCAATGGTGATCATACCCTTTTTTAAATATTTGTTTAAAAAAAAGTCTTGTAGTCTGTAGATCCATGGTAAAACATGAGCAGCAAGATTCTCCCTTTTCACCAATGTGGCTTTATCCACATGCTTAAAGGGTAGAATTGTTTTTTATTATTTTTAATCATAAATAATTGGTTCTAGCCCAGGTCCAAGTCTAGTTTATCCATTGGTGTCTTATACCCAATTTTGACTAGCTTTGGGCTCAGGTTGGGTTTGGTTCCCTCTATAATACACACACACAACCAATTTTCTTATTATTGTCCATGCTATTCTGTGTAAATCAAATTTATCCCCTACTTACTGGTGATTAGCAGAACTTGCCATGCTATTTAAGTCATTATTATTGGAACTACACAAATGTCATGATATTGTTAATCTTGGAATCTTGATCTTCATTGTTAATTTGTGGCATCAGTAGAAATTGTTGACTTCAAGTTCAATTGTGTGCACTACTTTTAGTTATTTCTTCATTTCTGCTGATTTGCTGCGTTTGCTTAATGAAAACCGTTCCAGTTTTCTAACCCTGTGATGATTGTGAGAGTCATAGTCTATTTTGTTCTTTTTTTTCATTTACTGCAGAACTGATGCAAATAAACTCCAAGGCATCTCTAGGATGCCCTCAAGGTAGAACACTTTCCCTCATCTCACAGAATAATGGAAATGCTAGTCAAGAGATTATAGAACTGAAAGATGAAAATGATGCACATTCAGGTTTAGGTGCTGGACATTGGGTTCCATTTTATCAGCAAGTGCATTCTACATGGTCAAAATTTTATACCAGCCATCACAAGGTGCAGCAATATCCATGGCATAGCTTTGAAAATTTTTATCCTGTAGGCGGACAATACCCTCTTCTTGTCGACAACAGAGTTCAATTTTCACCCCTGAATCTGTACTCTCAAGGCTATCCTCCTGAGGTTCTAATTCAGGAATTTCAATACTTTGTGGTCGTTGACTTTGAAGCTACTTGTGATAAAGGAAAGAACCCACAACCCCAAGAAATTATTGAATTTCCATCGGTTCTGGTTAATAGTGCAACTGGGCAATTGGAAGCTTCATTTCAGACATATGTCCGACCCATATATCATCAACATTTGACTGATTTTTGTAAGGAACTGACAGGCATCCAGCAAATTCAGGTAGTCTTGAATTTATTATTCATTTTTTGTTTATATGTCCTACTCCTACAAGCTATGCTTTCGAGATCCACATTATGTTTGCATGTATTAATCAAATTTCCTTGGACAGCAACCTTTTGGTCTGTCTTTTGTTCCTTCTTCCTTATAGACATTGTTGAAGTTCATCTGAGCTATTGCTTCCAATGAAGTTTTGTGTTTGACCTGTGGTTGGTAAAATCAAGATTCAAATCTTGTTTAAAATAACACCACATCTTCCCTTTTATTGAACTATTTTTACCTGAGACAAAGTCAACAGTTCCTCCCCATATTTTGTCCAAAGGAGGCATGCTAGGTTTTGGGGAAAAAAAAAAACTTTCAAGCTATTGTGGTAGCAGCACATACATCAGAATGATTTGGTGTCCATGTTGTGCTCATGGATGTGTATATCACCTATCTAAACGACATGTTGGAACATCAGAATTGGAATAACATGAATGTTGACATCAAATGAGCATTCTCCTCTTTAGTTATTTTGAAATGTGTGGTACCATTGAAAGCGAGACTAATAAACTCAATTTGGTTTGAACTACTAGTTATGCAATTGAACTTCAAATCTTAATCACCCTTAAAAAAGTTCACTGCTTGATCTTAGGACCCATGGTGTCCAATTGGCATGTAAAATTCCTCTAGAATATTCTATGATTAATAAATTGAGTTTCTAGACTATGTAGTAGCAATAATATCACCTGCATGGTTCAAATGGTTCTGTGTTTCAAGTAGTGTTTATCATTATTATCATTCTTTTTTTTACCATGTACTGATTTTCTGATTTCTAGGGTGTTGGGTGTAATAAGAATAATAAGAAGATAATTTGATATGGACAGTCAAAAAAGGCTGAATAATGTGCCATATCTATTCTTCTGGTTAATTTGTTCAATTTTAAATGTTGTAGACGTATAGCATCTATATTCAGAATGATATACAGATCAAGTAAGTCTCCAGTTGCATATGTCTTTTCCATTTTGTGAAAAATAACTCATTAAGCCCCTAA
>JAMKQA010063228.1:0-15144 GCA_024699735.1 Posidonia australis
TTTAGGTTCTGTGCACAGAACCTAAACGCTTCTTCCTCCTTCTTCTTCTTCTTCTTTTCAAGACCCACAGAACCCAAACATTCACTTCTTCTCTATGGTTGCAACATGCTTCTCCATGCTCCCTTCGTCCAAGCACGACATCCAAAGCTACTGTCGCTAGACTAGGGATGAAAGGAAGAAGGGAAGAAGTCTTCCACAAAAAGCCACTACCATGCACTTATATAAGTAGTTGAAGCTTCTATATGTAACTAAGGGCGTCATACACATGTTGTCATGCATCTAATATAACACACATGCATGTACGCGTCTAACAATGAGATTTACGAGTGTTAAATGCAAGCTTATTTGCATCTAACATAAGACGCAAAAATATTAGCATTTAACACTCCAAAAGCTCAGAAATTAATATTCTAAGTATAAGATATAAGATTTCTTGCATCTAACATAAGACACATCATATTCAACGTCTAACACACTCCAACTTCAAATTAAAAATCTGACCTAAAATGCCATCTAAAATATGGATCGTTATAGTTTCTATACTTCCATACACTTGTATTATAACATCTCACATAAAGTATAATACCATATTATCATCCTAACAAGCAAAGAAGTTGAGTCTTCGTTGCTTGGCCATGAAACATGTCTAGAAAAGGAGAATTACAGTTGCTCCTTTATCAATTTTTCCTCTATTTCTCATTATTCTTTTCACAAAAAAGGACCAAGGCTTAGTAATATATGCATATGAATTAATTTACATGCCCTAGTATTTTATTTACCAAGGTTTAGTAACATATTCATATGAATTAATTTTCCATGCCTTGGCATTTATTCTTCTGACTTAAAGTAGATTCATACACCTACTATGAGAATTAATTTCATGATTTTATCATTCTTGTGTCAATGTTAATTATTATATTAAGTTGATATAGTGATGCAATCATATTACCTTGTTATCATGTTCTGCTATCATGTTCTGCTATGACCATATCTACCTTGTTATAGTGATGCAATCATATTACTTAATTGACGATATGAGAAATTTTCTTTTGCATATGAAACTAGACTCATTAAGCTACCTTAGGTTTTTATTTGGTATTTTTATCATGTTTGAGTTCATATCAATTCATACTCAGAGTGAGGCCCAAAGTCTGCTGTTTTTGTTCAAAATTGAGATATGCACATCTAGGTCCATCAAATTTTACTCTTGGGTCAAATTGAGATCTTTTGACAGTTTCATTTCATTCCTTAAATTATGGTGTTTTTAATCATGCATGAACGGAGAGGTTGGATGCCTGATCGGACAGGCCGTAGTGGCAGAATTGATTGTTCAGCCATGTTGATCCTGTTCAGGGTTCACAAACATGTGACACCGTCCAAGCGAGAGACCGTGGTCGTCATACCCAACAGGCCTAGACAAGAACAACTTGCTTAGTACTTAGCAAGGATGATGAGTCGACCATACCAATAATGACACAAGGCCTCACATTGGAATATTGGCTTCTTTCAAATAGATAACCGTAGATAAGTCTAATTTCAGGTGTACTTAAACCATGGTCGCATTAAATCCCAGGCAGAAAAAAAAACTACTATTAAGGAGAACAAGAGAATCATACATTTCCTAATAACAAAGAGAGTACAATCTCCTATACATAGGAAAATACATAACCTATAAGAAACTTAATAGATAAATAACACGAAAATCCATATAGAAATCCATTTATTCTAACGCTCCTCAAGCTAGAGCGTCTAATATACATAACTTGTTACATAATCATTTTTACATTATTAACAAAAAACTACATAACTTAAAAGAAATGAATGTAACAGTAGCAGTAGTAGTTGTAGTAACAGTAATAGCAGCAACAGGTAGACAAATAATAACTATAACCAATCACGTTGGCCATAAGACAAGTAGAAAGATAACAACCATGGCCAGTCACGTTGGTCGTAAGGCATGTTGGAAACAATAGTCAATCACGTACAATATAATCATTCAAAAGATGACAATAACAAATCTAATATGAGAGGATTGAAAACCCTCAGACAAACTCCATGGAAATGATCAAAAACTAATTATCCATTCCAAAGCACAAACACTTACACAGCAATACAGCAATAGCCCATAAATACTGAATATAAGGCTACAGAAGTTTCAAGTAAGACCACAAGAGAGATCCTACATGCAATTTAGGGAATATAACAACATATACAGCCATAAATCGGTCCATACAAGACCTTAACCACAAGACGAGGAGGCTATGGAAAAGCTTGTCGGTAATGTAGAAGCCCAAATCAGAGCTCAACGATGGCTAGAATGCCTAAATCTAGGCCTCACGATGGTTGACGATAATGAGAAAGGGCCTACAGGACCCAACAGAATCAACTGTAGTGTTTCCAACAACTGTTATAGTGATTCTGATGATGCTACAGTACTTTCGACAACCATTACACTATTGCCAATGATGCTACAGTATTCCCACGAACTGCTACAATATTTCCAGCAACCACTACAGTGTTAGCGGTGACCGTCAGATGAGAGTGTGTTAGGTTTAAGATTTCTCTTGAACCTATGTTTTTAATACCATGTTAAAATAGGTAGAGAATAGAATTCATATATTACAGCACTCAAGAAAATATTATCTCCTCTATATATAAGAGTTAACTTACTTAACCTATAAGGAATCTAATAAATGAATGACACAAAGATCCATACAAGGATCTATTTACTCTAACAAATACAAAAAAAAACTTGACAAAAACGTAGAATGGTCAAGTCAAGAAATGGTCGAAATGTAATCGTAGATAGAAAAGAGAAATCATTTTTTACGTGATATGTAGAAATGTAAATGTAATTTGCATGTATAATGCATGTGCCTCCAACAATTGTTTTAAAAAATCTAGCACCTTACAGGAATTTCTAACTTCATATGCATTATAAGATAATAACATAAATGACCCCATTGAAATGCTGAAAAAAAATAATAAATGGGCCAACCATTTCTCTTTAACATGGTTGTTGCTCTAAATGCACTTACCAAACATATACATAGTTGTAAAGTTATATATGTGAAAAACCCTACGCAAAAATATGCATGTATCCAGTTAGAAGATATATATTTATAAGCTTTTATAGCTTCCACTTAGAAAATCAATGCTTATGTTGGGTGGCAAGTGGTTCATTAGCTTAAATGGCTCCTTACAAGCCAAGCCACAAGCTAAGATGGCTTGTTAGGTTCAGCGAGCTGAGATAAAGTAGACAAGTTGTGACTTGTTTCAGTTTGGCCCATTTACACCCCTACATAGAAAATCACCTCAATTTACCTTCTCAACTTTATACTATAACAAATTTTCAAGCAAAACCAAATTGAATGATCGAAAGTCCTTAAATTAAGAACACCATCCTATTCAGACCTGCACATTATATCACACCTAACATATGATATAATGCTAGACATGCTTCTTTTGGCTCCTTTACCCAAAAAAAAAAAGGTTCTATATTTTGGTTTTTTGCAGCGAAGGCTGCAACTTACAGCTTCACCTCTTCAATTCGTCAATGAGAACAAAAGGGGCACGTAAGTTGAGCTCAAACTCTACACTTATTTGGCTTGGCTACTTGAACCAAAGATGTGGAGAGTAATAATTTGTTTGGCATGTTTACATTCATACAAACAAAACAATTATCATCCCAAATTTCGTGATATATTCATTTGGCACTGGGCCTCAAAACTCGCAAATGAACTGTAATATTTTTACAAATTACACAAATAATATCATCTAAGAACTTTTTATGTATAAATTATATAAAATAAATACATAATACCTTCTCCTTGATGCCTCAATTGGATCCGAACCAGGCAAAGGTGATGCTCCCAATGTATCGCCTTTATTTTCACTGGACCTCTCAAATCTTCCACAAAGCATACGATGGAATATTGATGCAATTGGATCCAAAATTGGCCTTCAAATTCCAACCAAAGATGACAAAACAACATCAGAAGACAAGATGATGCAAAACAAGCTCCTTCTAGCTCAGAAAAGATCAACATAAGATCTTTTACCGGAATATTTCAGGGAAGAAGGTGGAGAAGGCAAATTCATCACTCGGATCCCCTCGTATGCTTGTTTCCGGCTTTCTTTGTAGATACCTCAAATATAACCAACTTGTGTAAATCCCAAATATAAGTGTGGGAAGGTACGATGTGGACTCTAGTATGAAGAAACTTAAGCCTATGGCCAACAATATACAAAGGGACGGAATCCACTGTGAAGGGAAAAGGTCATAGTGTGAGCCAATTTGTAATTTAAATGCTAACACATGGCCCTAAAGAACTAACACGAATGCCAAACAACTACCTTAGCTTTGATCCCAAATACACCTAGCTCTTGATCAGGGATAATTTGCTTCATTCCCACCAGAAATCCTGATAGAACTCCATAGAAGCCAGAAAGAGGTGTATAGCTGCCACAGGCACATGCAGAAATCAGTAGCAATAACCACATGGTTAAGAAAATAATACTAGAAAGAATGACTAATGCAGGGTATCAAAAGGATTGATAGGAAATTTGACACTTCAAAAAGGAGAATCTTTCTAACAACATAAACATTAAAGGGTGTGTCAGAAAAAATGGAGATGAAATTTTTCTGTGGAATTACAAATATACACAAAGATTGGTGATAAGCTTGATGTGCACAATACCATTCAGGAATTTCGAAGCTATAGCGATTGTAATGGCACTTGAACAATGGCCTTTTTGGAATAGTTAATAATATCCATAATGATGAAACAAGAAATTATGTAGACATTGACTTTACAAAGAGCAACCAGGATTTTACCACAACAATTTATGATAGGAGAAATGATGGATGAGTACGAAAATAGAAATGAGCACTTACAGGTAAATTTCCTGCCTTGTCATGTAATATAATGTGATAGCAGTCACAAATGCACAAACAGAGGTAAGAAAGTTGACTACTAAAATGAATTTCAGGAACTCCCTCGAACCCCAAATAGGTTCCAGCAACTTCCCTATGAACAAAAGCCCAACGATGCTGATGAAGACCTGAAACATAAGCACATCATACATTGTCAATTCATTCACTTTTAAGGAAAAATATGTCAATAATTTTTTATTGAAAAAATATATCAATACCATCATTTCTATATCAATACCATCATTTTTAACTACAACCCTGAAACCAACTATAGAGATTTAATAACTGAACTAGATACCACACCAGGTACGGATCAGATTCCTTGCAAATTATTGCATTTTATGTCAGTTTTCTCACTAGCACATGTTCACCATGTTTGCACATGCATGCCATGCATTACCTGATTTCCCTTTCATGGTTGCTCCACCCCAACTTATTCATGTTTGTCGGCATCCGGATCTGACGGGTGCTAATAACTGTTATACTTCCTTCAGACAACACTACTACCAGAGTACCCATTGTTTGAAGTATAATTAACAATCATATTCTGTACCAAGCAAGAACACAACATGTCACAACCTAAATTTTTAGATGGCATTTTAGACTAGATTTCTAAGATATTAGACAATGATATGCTTGCATTTTATGATAGATGCAAGAAACTCCACGTCCAACACCTGGAATATTGATTTTTAGTCTTTTAAGTGTTAAACGCAGTATGTACCACATCTTATGTAAAATGTTGGCAAACATGCGTCTAACACTCTCAGTCTTCTCCAAGAAGATTTGTCCGCCTATATATGTGCCAATGGTGCCTTTTTTAGCTTCTCCTTCTCTTCTTTTTCCCTGGCCTAGCATAAAGGTTTCCATGGATTCCCTAGGGATTTTTCATTGGAGACAGAGAAAGAAAGAGAGAAAGAGAGACTTAAGTGCTCGCATGGGTCTTACATGGCTTTGCTGTTGGAGAGGAGCTTGTTCCTTCCATGCACATGGCTATGATTGTTGTGGTAAAGCTCTAATGATCCCTTGTCAGTCTTAGATGTCGAGCTCGGTCGAAGGTCTTGGCCTAAGAAGGTGAGCCAAGTTGAATGTCATGGTTGTATGCTTTCTTCCTTCTCTCCCTCTTCTTTGGGTACAAGCACTGATTTTCTTTAGTCCTTGTGTATCACTCGAGTTGTTACGGGTTGTGGGAGCAGAGGACGCTAAAGGAGAGGCCGAAAGGTTACAGGGAGCCCTGGATTGTAGTGGAGGCTTGCAGCATGGTTGGGTGTTTCCGATGAAGGTACACACCCTTTAGTGTATTTTTGCATGCCTTGTTGATATATTTTCTTGCTTGCATGCCTTGGATGGGTTGATGTGCAAGTGTTCTCGAATGGCATGTGAATTGTTGGGGTTTGACATGTCTGGATTGGAGGTTTTAATTCAACCTCTTGCTGCAGGGCGTAGGACGCAAGCCTTAGTGCGTCTTACATTGGACATAGCTCAAGTTACGTCCTACACCTGCATGCTGTAACTGCATGTTTTTCTTTATGTATGGTGTTGATTTTGGTTAGGGAATGGATTATTGATGCAAGCGGTAGAAGATATGTGTTTCCCTTCTCATTTATGATTTCATGATCAATCATATGCATGCATGCATGCTGGTGGAATAAGGGTTTTGGTTGAGGACTCGGCTCTAAGGTGTATGACGTAAGGTTTCTTGCGTCTCATGTAAAACACAGGCTCCTGTGCATCTCACACTCCAGTTGGTCGATCTCTATGCATGACCCTTTTGGAAATAATTTATATAAATTTGAAAATTTGTTATAATTTGCATGTAATTTTGTAGTTGCCCTTTTTGTTACTATTTGATCTCTATCTGAAATAATTCAAGTATGGATTAATTTTAAGGTAGTATTTGAAATAATCTAGGGTGTTAGACACAACTACGTCTAACATAAAACGCAACACAGTATGCGTCTTACACCTCGAATTGAATTCTTAGTGGCTTCCCTGGCTTAATCAATAAATGATATAGAGATACTAAGTTGTCCCTTAAACTTCCCTAATATAAAGTTTAAGTTATAGATAACTTAGGAAGTGTTTTCCATAATGCAACATTGTGTGTGCGTGTGTGCGTATGATGTGCACTAAACCACAGGTTCAGGAGCACAACTAGGTTATAGGACATGAAGCTGGCTACGTCCAACATTGAATGTAGGTCAACATGTGTCCTAAACTTTGGAACCAAAACTTGAGGTTCTGGGTAAGATTTGTGTTGGTGCTCAGTCCTATGGTTAAATGGAACTTCAAAACCTTTGTTCTGGCTTTTGTGTTGTTGCTTTTCAAGAAGTTTTACACCTAGAATGTACTTTTGCTTCTCCATTTCTACTTTAAAATGTTTTACTTAAGTTGAGCAAGACGTTTTAGAAATCAAATACTCCTAAAGTGTGATTTTTCTTGGACGTGATTTAACCAGACGAAAAAGTTGTCTAAGTTGTGTTTTAAGTTGATTTTTGATATGTGATTTCAAATGGTTTTCAAAGTAATTTGAGAAAAAATATTTAACATGTTTTGGAAAATGATTTTTCAAATGATTTGGAAAAGAAATACAAAGTTTTGTGGCATTTTAGTCGTGGCTTTCTGTGCAGTATTGGAGACGATGTTTCTCATACTTTTGAAATGATTTTTAAAATAGTTTTAAAAATGAATTTCCAAAAGAGATTTGGAAAAGGATATACATAAGTTTTGCAAAGGTTTGCAAAGTATTTTCTACTAGTTTTCTATTTGTAAAGACTAAGAAGCTGTAGGATTGTGTTGGTGGATCTAGAGAATACGATACCATTGAAGAAGTTAAACACAAGTTTAAGGCTGAGGTCCAGGAACCAAGAGACTAAAGAATCATCACAACGAACCTAGGAAGTTTGATACCTTTATATAGCTAGACGTAAGATCCGAGGATGAGGTTCTAAAGTCGACAGGCCAAAGGATCATGTCATCCGAACCAAAGAATATGAGACTCCTGGTTAGTCGAGCACGATTGACTAAGCTGAAGTTCAAGGGTTAAGGTACCATCTGGACCTAACGGTATCATAGCAGTAGACGTAGGAGATAAGATACCACTATGTAGCTGAATATGATACCCTAGTTACTTCTGATACTGAGACTTGAGATGCTAGCTGGATCTAGAGGTGAGAGAAACTCTGGTTGCTCCAAACATTCTAAAACCAAGGTTGCATTTGATAACGATTATAGGTAAACTGATTATAGTAAAAAGTTAACTTTTTTCAAAAAATTGTCTCCCATAACTATTTATTTTCAGCTTTTTTGGTGAATTTTACACATAAGAAATAATCTAACGTTTTTAAATAAATAGGCTTTTATTATGTATTTGGTTCAACTTTTTATCCATAAGTGATTATTTTCAATAAACTGTAGAAAATAATCGTTACCAAATGCTACCTAAGACGTTGAAAGAACGGACACTATAGTGTTGTCCTGAAAAAAGACAGTTTACCCAAGGAAGGTAAGCGACTTTCCTAAAGAGGGTTAGCACTTTGAAAGTCCTACAGAGAGGTGAAACTTAGAACGAACAGGCTCCTCACAGGGTAGCTTATCCATGACAGTGTACTACACTTCAGTAACTGCTTGTAGTCAGTATTGGTTGTTTGACGTCAAGCAGCACATTACATTATTGAAGGTTCTTTTGTAAGGCCAGACTTCGAGACATAGGTTGCGACTTCTACATAGTGGTGCAATGACGTTTCGACAGTTACTTGTAGACACTATTTTGTGTGTAGTTGTTGTCGGTGTACTGTTTGTGATAAAAAACATTTAGACATCGTTAACTGTCTATGCACAGAGAGTGTGTGGATTCAAATTGAATGGTTTTGAATACTCAAGAAAGCTGAGTATTCCATTCTGCTTTCAGTTTTTCAACATGTATGATTAATGGATTTTTGTGTGTGATTTTAGACTTAACTTAGCAAAGAGTAGCTATTTCAAGTGTGCATAAAAGATTTGAAAAAGATGTACATGGTTTTGGTTGAAAAAGAGAAAAAATGGTTTTGAAATACATGTTTTATTGAAGATTGTTGTTTACTAGACAATAGTAGATTGCCTTGTCAAGGTTTTCCAACATCCAAGAGTTTTATGGCTTTGGAGTTAGTTTTCAATTTTGAGTTTCGATTGTTGCTTTGTTGTGGTTTTATGACATCCAGGTGAGAGACTTGACTCCTGTTGTTATTGGCGTGGTTAGGTTTAAATTTTCAACATTGTTCTGTCGAGTTAATTGTAGTGTGTGTTTAAGGTAGATGTATGCTAAGTGACCTCTTGAGTAGTCACTTACATATACTTTGTTGACGTTTTTTGCAAGTGTAGTATAGAAGTAAGAGTTATTACTAGTACATATAGAAAAGAATCACGCTGCCACACATCAAAAATCTTATGTAAGTAAATTAATTTATTTATATTAGTTATAGTTGTTGTGGGAAAAGATAAAAAGTGTCTATGTCTATTTTTAAAAGAGAAGTTACATATATATAAGGACTATTAGATATCCAAAGATAAATAGATATCCATTTACCCAACAATCCATAACTCACACTAATATAAATTAAATGACAACTCTAACACTCCCCCTCAAACTGGAGCATACATATCAATCATACCAAGCTTGTTACACAGAGACTGAAATATTCCAATACTCAATTCCTTTGTAAAGACATCAACCAGCTACTCTGATGATTGAGTGTAAAGGGTAGAGATAACGTCTCTCATCACCATATCCCGAATGTAATGACAATCAACTTTTATATGCTTTGTGCGCCCATGAAAAGTGAGATTATTGGTAATGAAAATGGTTACGTGGTTGTCATAATACATCAACATGAACTTCTCTGATAGACAACTAAGCTCTGACAATAAAGATTTGATCCACATCATCTCACACACTGTCTGAGCCATAAACTTGTATTCTACTTCTGTAATACACCATGATACCATATTTTGTTTCTTGCTACGCTAAGTAATAAGATTTCCTCCGACATAAGTGCAGAAGTCCGATATGGATTTCCTATCTCATCGATCTCCTGTATATCCTAAAACTGAATATGCCACGATATCCACATGACCATTGTTCTTGTATATCAAACCTCTGCCTGGAGTACTTTTTACATAGACAAGAACACACAAGCCTCCATTCCAATGCACTCTTCTAGACTCATGCATGAACTGGTTAAACAAACTCACTGCATAGGCTATGTCTGGACAAGTCACTGTTAAGTAGATCAATTTACCAATCAACCTCCTGTATTGACCAGGATCTTCTATCGATTCAGAACTCGTATCCCAAAAAAATAGTGACTGCCCAATAGGAGTGCTCTCGGGTTTGCATCCGAAAAGACCTATATCTTGAAGAAGATCAAGAGCATACTTTCTCTGGGACAACAAAACTTTGCCATTTGCATAAATAAACTCTGTACCCAGAAAATATCACGGTCTTCCCATGTCTTTAGTAACAAAGTACGTACTAAGATGGTCTTTCACTTTTTCGATGCCCTCTCTGTCATTTCCAGTCACCAATATGTCATCAACATAGACCACTAGAAGAACACAATTATAATCTGTCTTTCTGTAGAACACTGAGTAGTCCACGGCATACCTTTGGAAACCCCCCGTCATTACAATTTTGTTGAATTTTTCAAACTATGCTTTAAGACTCTGCTTAAGGCCATAAATCGTCTTCTTTAACTTGCAAACTCTGTCCTCCCCCTAAGCAACATACCCTGGAGGTTGCTCCATAAGCACAAACTCTGTCAAATCACCATAAAGAAATGCACTCTTGACATCTAATTGGTAGAAATCCCAAGATTTGTTAATAGCAATAAACAGAACCTCCCTGATGGAGTTAAGGCAAACCACTAGAGAGAATGTCTGATCATAATCAATCCCATATGTCTAAGTGAAACCCCGAACAATTAATTTGGCTTTGTATCTGTCAATAGTGTCGTCGACCTTGTACTTGATGGTGTACACCCATCTGCAAGTGACTACATTAGCTCCAACAGGACAGGTCACTAACTCCCAAGTACCACGGACTGTCAGAGCAACTATCTCTTCATCCATTGCAACTTTCCATTGTGCAAGTAAGAATGCCTCCTGATGATTCCTGGGAATATACTCAGAAGAAAAGAACAATATAAAGATACAAAAATGAGGATGTAGAGAGTTATATGACACAAAATTAGATATAAGATGGGAAGTAGAAGAACGAATACATTTTCGAAGTGTAATGAGAAGATTCAAGTTGCTTTGAAGTGGATTTGCATTCGTGAAAGAGGCTGGTTCTGCCACAAGAAGCACTAGTGGACCTTGACGGCGTCGATACACCTACAAAGGACGAGTAGCACCTGTAAAATGAACAAAAGTGTCATGATGATCAACAACTGGAGACTCAACGATAGACGGGAGAGGAACAGACTCCTCCACAGACATAGACTCTCCTGAATAACACATGGACTCAAAGAAGGTAACATCCACTGATACAAAATAACGATCAGAAAGAGGATGAAACCACCTATAACCCCTTTGAGTTCTCGAGTATCCCACAAACATACATTTAATGGACCAAAGGGACAATTTATCAAGTCCAGGAGAGAGATCCTGGACAAAGACAACACACCTAAAAATCCATGGAGTTAAAGAAAACAATGTAACATCCAGTCGGAGACATCATAATGGAATTTCACCTCCTGAGGGTGTAGAGGGCATCCTATTTATGAGGTAGGTAGCAGTAACAACAGCATCAGACCATAAGTACTTAGGAATTTCCATGTGAAGCATGATAGTGCGAGTGATATCAAGAATATACCTGTACTTACGTTCCACCACCCTATTTTGCTGAGAGGTGTGGAGACAAGTAGTCTGATGAATGATTCCCAAGGATGCACAATACGACTCAATCTTTTGTTGAACAAATTCTAGAGTATTGTCAGTACGCAAACATTTTGGAATAACACCAAATTGATTTTTTATTTCAAAAATAAAAGTCTTGAGTACATCAAAAAATGTGACCACGATCTTTCAATAAATAAATCCAAGACACTCTAGAAAAATCATCAATGAATACAATGTAGTGCTGATACCAAGACACTGACGAGACTCTGACAGGAACCCAGATGTCACAATGCACTAAATCAAATAAGCTAGAACTAGACGTAAATACCTAAAGGTAGCACGATAACGCTTACCTAACTGACACGATTAACACTCAAAAGGAGAAACTGACAACTAAAGTAAGGTTTGTTGTAACTTTTTGTGAGATAAATGACCTAGTCGGTAATGTCAAAGTAAAGTAGGCTCAGAATAGGATGCGACAAATGCTAATCCTCGAGGTATATCGTCACTAACCAGTAGGTATACACTATTTCCTATTTTACGGTCCAAAGTAATTCTCCTCTCTGTCCGTAAATCCTGAAAAATGCAGTGAAAGGGAAAGAATGTCACATAACAAAGCAATTGTATTGTAATAGCACTAATGAAAAGGAGATTCACTAGAAAATCAAGTACATATAAAACTTTTCAAGAGAAAGCTGAGAAGAGACCTGCACAATCCCTTCTCTAAACACAAAACAAGATCGACCATCAACGATAGCCACAGAATGAATATCAAAAAGCTGTGACAAACGGGTAAACAAATTTTTTGTACCTAACATGTGAAATGAGACACCGGAATCAATGATCCAGGAGAAATCCCTGGATGCCAAAAGCGTACTCGTACCTGAGGAAGAAAGATAAAAGACAATGGCGACAGAGTCAGTGACCTTTAACTGTAAGAACCGCTCATAATCAACCTGCGAGATAGTGACTATTTGCTCGTTACTGGTGGAGGTAGCTGACGTAGACTTTATAGTGACATGTACGATGGAAGGCCTATCAATCAAGTCCCAGCATTTCTCAACCTAATGACCCATCTGACCACAGTAAATGCAACGAGTGTGTCCTCCAGTGTATGTACGGTCACGACCACCCCCTCGTGAGCCACTACACCCTCAACCACGCGTAGAAGCCATAGCTGACTGATCAGGAATTGTAGAAGGCGTAGCTGTGAAAATACGCAGAACACAGACAGAGATCGTCTATAGGTCGGATACACTGTCAGCACCAAGACTCTATCCATGAATCTAGAAACTAAGATCAGGAGACAAGCTGAAGAGATAGATCGCCACGACTAATTCTTTACGATACTGTCTCATTTGATTGATATCTGCTACCAGGGGTTGGTACACCTCAAGCTCATCAAGTAGGGAACGTAATAGTGTAAAGTATTCTAGAACTGACTGTTTCCCTTGAGGCTGAGTAAACAGATTGAAGACATTCTTCTCATGATCATAAGTAAGGTGAAGTGTATCTCAAATCTTCTTGGCAGGCCTCAACATCATCACTCCGTGAGCCACAGACGGCTTTATACTGTTCACCATCCAAGAGACAATAGCGACATCATCCGCAAACCAACCCTTATATGTAGCATCTTTACTATCAGGAGGAAACTTTGTGAGATGATCAATTTTACGGTGAGTAATGAAAAAAGTCTCAAAACTCTGTGCCAAAAGATAATTCTTCCCATTCAATTTTTCTGATGTTCCACTTAGGTTTTTCATAACAGACTCACGTGTAGCCATAATAATAAGAGAATATACGGTCTAATTTTGTGTACCGATGCAAGAAATCACTGATTTGATGTAAAAAAAACAAAATAACACAGTCACAAACACCTTTCGAAGCCTAAATACACAACCCAGACGCACAAAAACGTGTGGATTTTACGTATCAATAACCACACAAACAAGAAATAAGACTACAGAAGGTCTACGACATGACCTAGGCTTCAAACAGTGGCAAAAATGGACTAACCGACCCTTCAGCGAGACTGAGGTCGTCGGAAACCCCGCCGACGGCTACAAGACTGGCCATCAGTGGATGCTGGACCGACGGGAGGGGCTAAAGAGAGAAGGCGAGGCGACGAGAGGACTGAAGGAAGCTTCTGCTGGCCGACGGCGGCGTGGGAGACCCGACAGGCGGTGGTTCCGACAGCGGCTCCAACTAGGTGGACTGGTCGACAATGGAGGGTGAAGGTAGAGGCCAAGGTTTAAGCCTATGTTCTGGTACCATGTTGTGAGAAAAGATAAAAAGTGTCTATGTATATTTCTAAAAGAGAAAGTTACATATATATAGGAACTATTAGATATCCAAGGATAAATGGATATTGTAGACACCCTATATGCTTGCAATGAGACCTTAAACCATAAAACTAACCAAAATCAAATTCAAAATTCTAAACTTAACTCAAAACTTAATCCAAAACCCCAGAATTGATTCAAAACCTCAAAATTAATTCAAAGCCTAATTCAAAACCTTAAACCTTAAATCAAACCCTAAAACAAGCCTAAAACCCTAGCACCAAACCCTGAATCTAGCCAAAACTTAATCCAAAACCCTAAAATTAACTCAAAACCCTAAAATTAACTCAATACCCTAAAACCCACTTAAATCAAATTCAAAATCTAAAACCCTAGACCAAAACCCTAATTAAAACCCTAAGCCAATCCAAAACCCTAATCAAGCCTTAAACCCTAAATCAAACTTTAAACCTGATCCAAACCCTAAACCTTAAATCAAACCCTAAAACCTAAATCAAAACTTAAACCCTAAATCAAACCTTAAACCCTAAGTCAAATCCTAAACCCTAATTTCAAACCCTAACACCCTAACCACTTCCCACTCCACCATAACAACCTACAACAACCTCTAACCACCTAAACAAATCCTAACCACTTCCAACTCCATCATAACCACCTATAACAACCTCTAATCACCTAAACAAACCCTAACCACTTCCCACTCCATCATAACAACCTATAACAACTTCTAATCACCAAAACCCTAATTAAAACCCTAAGCCAATCCAAAACCCTAATCAAGCCTTAAACCCTAAATCAAACTTTAAACCTGATCCAAACCCTAAACCTTAAATCAAACCCTAAAACCTAAATCAAAACTTAAACCCTAAATCAAACCTTAAACCCTAAGTCAAATCCTAAACCCTAATTTCAAACCCTAACACCCTAACCACTTCCCACTCCACCATAACAACCTACAACAACCTCTAACCACCTAAACAAATCCTAACCACTTCCAACTCCATCATAACCACCTATAACAACCTCTAA
>JAMKQA010063229.1:0-12738 GCA_024699735.1 Posidonia australis
AAGAACCCCCCCCCCCCCCCCCCCATCCAAGGGACCCTGGGGGTCTTCCAACAAGACAAACTCTTTGCCTTGCTCCTTTCTTATTTGATTAAAAAATGCAATTGAGTCTTCTTTAGAGGTTAAAGTAATACCAATTTTATTACAAAAACATTTGAATTGCTCATAAGACTCCCAAATCAACGGATCTTCAGGAAAAGATCCTTGATCACCAGAAGGTAGCTGATCATCAGTACAATCATCAGAAATATTACTTGATACAGAGATAAGACTTAGATCAGTAAAGTTTTCATGAGTAGTGTGCAAATTCTCACCTGGAGCATGCACAGGAGTATGGGGCCTAGAGGCAGGCTTCTCGGAATATGTAGTATCCAATTCCTCCTGGTCCAAGCAGTCGTAGATGGCCATGACCTTTCTGAACTTTGCCAGTGAAAAGTTTCTAGCCTTTATTTCAGATTGCACCCACTTAGGGTCAACATCACAGGGCTCAGAATTTTGATGGGTAGGAGGAGCAGGTTTTGCTGCAAGATTAGCTGGAATTGCAGGAGTGGGTAGCAATCCTGCAGACTCATTTGGAAAGGGCACGGGGGAAGGGGATGAGGGGGGTCTCATCCAAACATTTTTCCCAGATTTCCACTAGGACTTGGAACTTTGCTGGTTCTTTCCGCTGACATTTCCACGCCAACCTTTTTTGAAAGGTTTCTTAACTAGATTTAGATTTCTAGAGGAGGAGGCCTGTGAGGACTGTTTGGGCCAGGCAGGAAAAGTCTTCAAGGATGGAGGGGAGGAAGAAGAACAGAGGTCCCAACTTAGTCGATATTTGATAGGATAGACAGTTTTCCCATAACAGAAGAATCTTACATCAGGGATTTCTTTTCCTGGGAAGAGCTTAATCCGTACCCTAGCAAACCCCAAAAATTTGACTCTGTCAAGAGATAAGTCTACCTCTAATAGCTCAGCAAAGTCTGAAATCAACCGATGGAATACTTCAATACACCATAAGTGGTGCGGGATGCCTTCCAACTTGATCCAAGTCCCTTCTTCCTTCAGGGATAGCACAGCATTTGAGCTGGGCATCCAGTGCACAAAGGATGCAGATAGTGAATGGAGGACCCAAAACGACTCAGAATGTCATTTTTATCTTTAATGGAAGGAAATTTCAATAGAAATTTCCCATGGGAGAAATCAGAGATTTCTATTTTGGTGTGAACTAGTGAGTATGTGTTGGGAAAGTAACTCCAGAGTAAGATGGGAGGAGTGGTCCGTGACTATAGCACAGCAGGAGTAGTGGAATGTAAGGTCACAAGAAGCGTCATTAGGGTAAATGACAATCGGGTTTTGGGGAGACAACCCAGCCATGGAAGATTTGTTTGTGGATTCCAGTGGGGACGAGAAGTGCTTCCTCTTAGCCACCAGAGTCCACCCTGGGGAACCAGTGTCGCAGTGTAGGGTTTCCTCAGCGGAAGAAGGAGAGGAATTCAAAACGGCAAATCGTGAGCCATCACCAAAATCAGAAAAATAATTACATTTATCAGGCGAAATCTCTATTGCAGAGATAGAGGTCAGAAAATTCGGTGCCGTGTCAGAGTTTACAGGGTAGTGGGGGAGAGAAACATCCCCAGACAGAGAGACCCCCTCGTTAATTAAAACGTGAGGAGAGCATGGGTCAGATGAAACCGACGCCTCATCTGCCTGACATGATCCCTGGGGCCCCACCAGATCAGTGGAATGGCGAAAAGGAAGAATATTTAAATTATCACTCGCAATATTATCCACAAACCCCCCAACATAACCCTTACTAATATTATAATCCTCGTGAATGATAGGGGGGAAAAACCGGGAGTACCCCCACACAGAGTATGATGGGTTAGTGAGACCAGGCGTCTCAGCCACGCCACTGCAATTTGCAGAGGCCACTCTCCGTCGGCCCACCAGCTGGAGAGGGATCACCGGAGGATCGACGAGAAAAATGGGATCCACACAGACAGAATGCAAAGGAAAAGAACAAGATCCACCAATACTTCGGGGAAAAATCCCCAAAACCGATCTGAAAACCAAAGGCAATCCGAACAGATCGAAAAAACCAGAGAAACCATGATTAAAGGAAGATAAAACTCTTGCTATCTCAGAACCAAATACATCAATGATGGCATCGCCCAAAAAACATGAAACCATCGTATTTAACCACCACTAAGATAGAGATCTGGAAATAAAGCAACAATCCACAGAAATATATGCATCGTTATTAACAGAAAGGCTCAGGCAAGGGGTAGAGCCACAGAAAATCGCCAGGATGCCCGATCTGGAAGATCTGGGTTCCTCCGAGAGAGGTTTTCTCCGAGAGGAGCCAGGGAGATAAGAATGCCCCTCATCCGACTCTGCAAGAGAAGCAAAGGCCTTCCTCTTCCGATTGCCCCGAGAAGAGCGAATCGGAGGAGGAGGAGGGACAGAAGTTACCATCTGAAGTGGCGCCGCCCCACCCCCGACTTTTTCACCTAGCGCGCTTCCCAACGGAGGTGGTAAGGATCTCGGCTACCCGAAGGAAGACGTCGCCCGGCCATAGGTCTCCCAGGGGAATGAATCGATCAAAGGAAGCAGAAAGACGGAGCACTATTTTTAGGGTTTCGCCAGAGCACAAGTTTCGCCAGAGCACAACTTTCACACTCAAAAGTTTTTACCTTTGAAGTGGACTTTGATGGAGAACTTTTCCTGCAAACTTCCAATCTATGGTGCTCACAGGTTGATCAGTGGTATGGCAGGTCCACTATTCTGAGTTGAACAGTTTGATCAAGAAGTGGTTCAATAGCAAACCTCCTGGATAATTTTGGGATATTTCTTTGGATTCAAATCTGAGCTTCACTGTACTAGAGAGCTATTTATTACTGTTGTCATGAGTGATCTTGCAACATTATTGTAATATTTCAAATTTGAGGTAAGGAACTAATGCAGTTTTTTAGGAGATATGCAATACATGCTATTTCATCTCTGCCATTGATTAAATACTGTCTTCCTCAATCCTCAACACTTGTTTTGCATTGACATTTCAAGTGAATCAATGCTATTGATATTTTCATTCAAACAAACTTGAAATTTAGTCTCAGCAGATCTCAAGAAATAGTTTACCATAATTGTAACGTCACAATTTGACATTCTAACACACTTAAATCTATTATTAAATAAATAATTCTAAAATAAATGTCATAAATTGAATTAACAATTAAAAGAAAATAATTACTGAATCTACCAAGAACTTGTAGTATGCGTGACTTTCATTATATGTACTAGACTTGATTGCTATTTTCATATCTATACTTGCAAGAAAATCATTAAAATGTACATGAATGACATTTAAAAGGTACTTAACATATGCCTACTGCTAAAAATGGTAAATTGGAAACTAGAACTACTAGCATTTAGTTTCTAAGTTGCATGACTGCCTCTCTCGGTAGCACTAAGTTCAGGACTTGTAACCACATCAAACATGTAAGACTCCATTGTAAACAAGCAAAACTATTAAAAAGAATTATCGAAAAACTCCGATGCATCAAACCATATAGGTGTGCATCACAGGCAACAACACCAAAAACCTAAAAAAGCAAGCATCTTACTTTGATGTTATAAACCACAATGAGGCAATCTACTATTATTGTACAAGCATAAATTCTTTAAAACATACCTTTCAAAATCATACTCCAATGCATCAAACCATATAGGCGTGCATCATAGGCAACAACACCAAAAACCTAAAAATGCAAGCATCTTACTTTGATGTTATAAACTACAATGAGACAATCTAATACTATTCTACAAGCATAAATTCTTTAAAGCATACCTTTCAAAATCATTCTCTTTTCTTTTTAAAACATGTACATCTTTGAAATCTCTTTATGCATTCTTGGAATTACTATTTTATGTCAAATTAAGTCCAAAATTAGTACAAATTACATCTCAGAAAACAAGGTCTCCTTTAGATCGTAATTTGAAAATCTGAAAAAGAGATTGAGAAAAACATTAATCATAAAACCAAGGTCTCCATTAGACCAGAGTTTGAAAACTTAAATTAGAGCTCGAGAAAAACACCAAATACAAAACCAAGGTTTCCACTAGACTAGAGCTTGAACACTTGAATTAGTACTTAAAATCACATTTCACGCACACAACACAAAACCTATTATGTCACTCTGGTCATAAGTAATCGATCAACCACAAGTAGTCGTCGAACTGTACTACACTGTCATGGACAAGTCACCCTATGCGAAAGCTCCTCTACTTTGAGTTCGTATTCTAATAACCCTCTACAGGTCTACATTGGGACAAACATAGGGTATGTTCTCTAGACTTCCTTACTGGACCTCATTCATAGTCTCTTGGTCAATCTGACCTCAACCTCGACTTCTCGGTCTTGAACCTTATTTTTGGTCTCTTGGTTACTCAGACATCAATCTAAGCCTCTCAGTCCTTTAAAATCATAAAACCTCAACCTTAGATTCATACTTGATTCTCTAAAGGTATTAATTGTTCCTAGTCCATTGGTAAGAGGCTCTCTTGGCACTTTGAAAACTACAACAAAACCACATAGACGTCATCTTAGGCAACTGGTTCTCGATCATCTAGGGGTATCAGTCGTTCCTTGCCTGTCGATCAAAAGTTTTAGCCTTGTGGTCCCACAAAACCTCAAAAATTCTTTTTCTAAAATCATTGCAAAACTTATGTATTTCTTTTCAAATCTTTTTTAGAAAATCATTCTCAAAATCATCTTGAAAACATTGCAAAATGCCACACAAAACAATGCATGAAAAGTTAGTCTAAAACCACGAAACTCTATATGAAACATTGTGCCAAACTCTACAAGAGATGCTACACAAAACCACAAAACTCTACATGCAATAATATGTCAAAATTGTACACAAAGCAATACGTAAAAACCACCAAAAACCAGCCTTAGAGCCAACAAGAATCCATGTTGCAGTACTATTGCAACAGGGAAGTACACTAGCGTTATGTACCACCCTCATGTGCCAAGGGTATATGTAGGGTTATTGCAATAGGGAGGCACACTAGGGGTACGCACCACCCCCACACACCAAGGGTACGTGCAAGGAACATGCATCAGTTCCCGACACCCTTAAGGTAGAAATCGCCCTGAAAAAGAAACTAAGGCCTATGCTCAAATCCAAAAAGCAGGTAAAACCTACAATAATGGTGAAACAAAAACCGAAAACTAAAGAAGATAAGAATCCAAACCATTAATCACACATTTATGCATCACACAACCTGATTCATCGAAAAATCGGCTAGTAACCACACAAATGGGTTGGGTTCACTGACGTAACCCATCTCTTGCACGAATACTGTCGTCACTATACAATCCCACGTGCAAGATCCCTAGCACAATCTACACCATAGACATTATATTAACAATATTAACAGAATAAAAAGAACCTTTGATATGTTGCATATCATTCATTGATGGTCAATTCTCGATGGGGACAATGGATGTAGATGACCTCTAATATGCGCTTGACCTGCATAGATCACGGGTGTTACACTAATATCAATTGGTGGTTTGATAATCAAAACACATAGTTTAGTACACCTCATTTCATATTAATTTCATGATTTCAGATATGTTAAGGAATAGATTTTCTTTTGTGAGACACTCAAGGTTGTAGTTCTCATTTGTTAGTAGTCAGAACAAGAAATTATATTAAAACTTTGAAATGAAGTAGAGAATGTACTCTCTCAATGCCAAATTACAATGAGAATTTCTTCCAAAGCTGAATCTTGTATTTTTTTTGGTGATTTCTTAGGGAAATTCTCTTGAAGACCAGAAAATATAAGATCCTCTCTCCTTTGTATTTTGTCAATTTTTTTTAGAAAAGATGACATATTGACCCTTAGCTATGTCTTCATTTTAGAAACCCACTCGCAAGCTAACATGTAGCCCAATTGACAAAAATGACTAACAAGCCTTTCTTTTTTCTCATATTTTCCTTTTTTTTCCTTTTTGACATGGCATGTTAGTCATTTTACTCAATGTGGTTGCATGTTAACTAAGGTTTGATTCTAAAACATAATAGTCAATTGATAATCAACTAACTTCGGGAGTGTGTGTGGGAGGGCTTTTGGTTTGATAGGGGGGGGGGGGGGGGAGTTGGAATTATGTTGACAAAAGGAGGAGAAGTAGAAATTTTTGGAAATGCTAGTTTATTTAAAATAAAGGTAAGTGTGAGGGGCTAATATTTCTCATATTTCTATCCATCTTGGTTTTGGTAAGGGAAAGTGGGTTTTAGTTCCACCCTAGGATCTAGACATACCTAAAAAGGATAAACCCAATGCACAAAGCTCCTACCATGTGGGTATGGAGAGTGATGAGGATAGTATTAAGATAATTAGTTAGATATTATATAATAATTAGTTATTTTATCTTGCTATTTAGTTGTAGGTTGTAGATATTCCATTTTCCTATTTTCTAGAGTTAGTAATAATAAGAAACCTTGAGGTGTCTTAGATGACATGGCTAAGGATTTATAGCATATATTTATCATGATTTCTCTAAAAACATTCTTGATTTTACTTGATTCAAGGTCGTTAGCTGTGACAGAGCTAACATACTCGAACTAGTAGTAAGTTCGAGTCCCTTGAATATTTTTCGATGTAAGGTCGTAAGTTGTAGTAGAGCTGGTACTCCTGTTTTAGTTAAATTGGTGACATATTTGAGTATTTTGATCTTAAAGAAGATATTTTTATGATTTTATGGAATTTATGAATTTTTTTGGGCTTTTAACATGTCTATGTGGATTAATATAAAAAATAGGGCGTAAACTACAAAAGACCAGGATATTGCCTTGTTGACAGGCGATAGACCTTGTCGCCTCTTTAGCAAGTGACAAATATTGTCGCCTCTTTAATGATGGGCGATGATAATCTTAGTATTCTATCTTAACATATTTTGTCATCCTGAACTTTAATATGATATATGGAACATTTATAAAATATTATCACGATTTTTCCCATAATTGTTGTAATTTCTACAATTTTTCAAGCACTTAAATATATATAACATATCATATAAATCTTTGTAAATGTTAATTAATTCACGAAAATTCTAGAAATAGGGATGACATTAAATTACATTATTTATCTTTATTTTTATAGGAAACGAGATTTTATGTTAAGTTATCACATTTTTAAAATGTTATAACTATATTTAATTCAAGATAATATCTAAAAATAAAGATAAAATCTAAAATATCTAGATGATTACAAATCAAAATTAAATCAAATATATCCCTTATATTAATTGACATTTTCTTTGTAATTGTTGAAGATTTAAATTTCATATTTGATTTACTTAACATTTCAAGTTTAATTTGAATTTGGGAATTTATTTAAAATATCTTTCCATTACGAAGATGGTCTTAAAAGATGGATCTAGTCGTTATTTGTTATTAGATTCGTATGAAGATATTTTGGGATCTTAATTTTTTAAAATTTACCTTTTTAATTACTTGATGCCTATACTGCCGGCAACTAGTTGACGTAGAGTATATTATTGTCTTTTAGGTAATTATTCTTTGCGTGAAACGAAAAAGAAATCCTCAACCTAGTCGCCAGTCTATGCGACGATGTGTTGACCTGTCACCAATCCTAGAGGCGACGAGCTCCAATATAATATTTTTTCTATTTTAAGAGTATTTAATCCTGGTCTTTTGATCCTCAATTCGTCAGATCTGGCCCCTTAAATTCTATAAAAAGAATCCAAGGTCAAGAGTTTAAAGGGAGGCAATTTCAAAACCTTAGAGAGATAATTCAGAAATCCAAAGAGGTCATTAGAAACCCTTGGGAGAGTTCCTGAGAGAGGGAGAAAAACCTTGAGAGATCCTTGAACCATAGCCTCAACTCTATCAAGCCCTTGAGATCATGTCCTTCTGAAGCTTAAATGCACCTTCAGAGTTCTGCCTGCCTCTACTTCCTCAATCCCACGCTAAGAGCACAAGGGTGAAGGAAGTATCTTTCAATTAATTCATTTTTTTTGCAAAACATTGCATTTCATAAAATAAGTCTATGGCATATATATGCGGGGACAACCCATTGGTTAGTATTGCTTTTGCTTATTCATGCTATTTGTCTCTTTTCTAACACTATTTACTACACTTAGACTAATCTAGATCTATTTTTGTTATTTGTTTTGAAGGGAAGGAAATACTACATAGTATGAGGACATCGTTGGGCAGCATCCTGTTGCTAATCCAGTGAACTGAGAACCGACAACCATAAATACGACCATATCTCCTATAGGCCTCTTGTCAGTCGACATCAAAAGGCAAGTGGCGATCACAATTAAGGTCGACAATGTACGTGGAAGTGCCGACAACTACATCAACCCCTCCATTCCCCTCCACAGTAGGGTTGGTTATATTTTTTATATTAGATATTTTATCTTGCTATTTAGTTGTAAGGTTAGTTATATCTTTTATTTCAATTTGTAATTGGGTATCCTATATGAGGGAGTCAATCTCTTATTGGCAGTCAATTTTGATAATGATTTGAAATTTATTGATATTTAATATTCTTGAGTAGAAATTAGAGTCTCTCTCATTCGAGAATCTAGTTGATTTCCTTGAAGATTAGATTGTAATCCATCTTCATTATCTTGGATCGAATTGTAGTTCGATTTTTGCTTATTGTCTCTATTGAGTTAGACATCGACACGTGTCAGCAATGTTACATGTGTCAAATTTGGAGTTGTCTGACACAATTTACAAGTGTAAATAAGGAAATACCATTTATAGGAGTCAAACTTCGACTCATGTTGGTGAGTGTTGGTCGACACTGTGTATTTTTTACATTGAGTTTGAACAATATCGAGCAACACGTCCATTAAAACTACAAACAAACACCAGAGTTCTTTCCTTGTTGTGAGTTATATATCTATATGTCATGTAGTAGGAGTTTATTGGTTAGAAGGGACATTAGATATCCATTTAGTCTAGGGTGTCTGATAATTCTTCTTCTATGTACTCACATGCTCCTTAGTGAATAGAAACTTCTTTCATATTGTTTTTCATATGGTATCAAAGCTCGAAGACAAAACTTAACCCCAACCTCAACCCCAGCCATCGACAGCACCACCTCCACCCCTTTTCCACCGTTGTAAGCCCTTTCGAGGGTCACTTTTGGCACCATCAGCCCTTGCGAGGGCCTCAAGCATCATCAGCCTTTCTAGGGCTCTCCTCCAACCTTTGGAGTCGTCAACCCTTTCAGGGGCCTCCTCTGGAGTCGTCAGCCCCTTCGAGGCACAAATTGCTATCGATAACCCTTCTAGGGCTCCTAGCCACCGCTGATAGCCCTTATAGGGACCTCCCAAGCTGCCATCAGCCTCTCTAACGGCCTCCACCATTGGCAATCCCTGCAAGGCCCTCCCTTGGTGTTGCCAACCTCTTCGAAGGCTACTTTGCCATCGACAGTCTCTCTGGGCCTTGTTTTCTCCTCCTCTAATATTTGAACGGTGATGTTGGCTATCACATCGTTGTTCAGATTCATGTCATAGATTGCCACAAGATCATACGTCGTCTCTATTGTGTGGACCTATCGCATCTACACTTATAGGTGCAGTAGTCTAGCTACCCCTATTGGTGATCCAAATCTGATCCTCTTCGTGTTCTCCTCATGGTTTCTCGAGAGTCGGTGAAGAATCTTAGTGGGATATCTGAGAAGCTTAATGACAAGAATTATCTCATATGGACACAGAGTTTTGAGACTTTCATCGTAGCTCATCATAAGGTAAAGCACCTTTCAAAACCTCCTGTCAATAGCAAAGCTATGACATATGATGATTGATTTACTGACGATGCGACTATCATGTCATGGTTGGTTAACAGTATGGAGTCTTCAATTACATAGGGTGTTATGATGTTATGGTCAACAAAAAAGATTTGGAATGCACTACATCTTACATATGGCCATAAGAAGAACATATTGAGAGTCTTCGAAGTATATGAACAGTTGTTTACTTTACGTCAAGACGATTGTTTAGTCTAAAAGCACTTTACACTTCTTCGTGCATTGCTCGCTGAACTCGAGATCTATTAGCCTTTGATCCTCGATGTCAGTCGGATGAAACACTATCATGAATAAGCTTCTCGGTGGGCGTGCCCGCCTTTCAGCTCTCTGGACCATCTCCGCCAGCTTCTCGGTTGATGTGTCCATTTGTCATTCCCCTCGGACCGTCATCGATAACCTCTCGGTTGGCGAGTCCTTTCCTCGACACTCGGACCATCACTGCCAGCTTCTCAGTTGACGTGTTCGTTTGTCATTCTCCCTGGATCGTCACCGACAGCCTCTCGGTTGGCGAGTCCGCTCCTCGGCATTCGGACCATCACTGCTAGCTTCTCAGTTGATGTGTTCGTGTGTCTTTCCTCCTGGACCGTCACCGACAGCATCTCTGTTGGCGAGTCCGCTCCTTGGCTCTCGGACCGTCACCGCCAGGTTCTCAGTTGATGTGTTCGTTTTTCATCCCTCGGATCGTCACCGACAGCCTCTCGGTTGATGAGTCTGCTCCTCGGCACTCGGACCATCACCGCCAGCTTCTCGATTGATGTGTTCGTTTGTCATCCCTCCTGGATCGTCACTGACAGCCTCTCGGTTGGCGATCTGCTCCTTGGCACTCGGACCATCACCTCCTGCATCTCGGTGATGCGCTCGTTTGTCATCCCTCAGATCGCCGCTGACAGCCTCTCGGTTGGCGAGTCTGCTTCTCGACACTCGGACCATCACTGCCAGCTTCTCAGTTGATGTGCTCGTTTGTCATCTCTCGGATCGTCATCGACAACCTCTCGGTTGGCGAGTCTGCTCCTAGGCACTCGGACCATCACTGCCAGCTTCTCAGTTGATGTGTTTGTTTGTCACCCTCCTACATCGTCACCGACAGCCTCTCGGTCGGTGAGTCCGCTCCTCGGCTCTCGGACTATCACCGCCAGCTTCTCGGTTGATGAGTTCGTTTGCCATTCTCCCTCGGTCCGCCACCGCCAGCTTCACGGTCGGCGTGTTTGTTTCCCTGGTTCGCTGACCATCACCGCCTGCTTCTCGGTTGATGTGTTTGTTTGTCTCCTTCCCGAATCAGCACCACCTGCTTCTCGGTTGATGTGTTTGTTTGTCTCCTTCCCGAATCAGCACCACCTGCTTCTCGGTTGGCTGATTCGCCTTTTTCCGCTTTGTCTTCTTCTTCCAGGTGCTTTTTTTTTTTTGAGTCTTGTGTCGAGTCCTTCTAGGCTGGTATCCCGAACTACCCAGGTAATCCCTGTGGTGCTTGATGGATTCTCCACTCTCTTCCATCTGGCCTAGTAGCCCGAACTACCCGGATGACTTCCGTGATCAGTCACTTCTCGGTCGGCAAGCACCGTGAGTCTTGCCTGGTGCTTTCTGCGACAAGTGCGACAACCAGTCATGTCTCTTAGGAGCTGATTGGTCTCATCTTGTCATTTCTTAATCTTTTGTGCTTGGCCTTGGCTGTGGCTGCAGGATCTCTAGAGCGGACCCCTGGTATGTTCCTGACAAGTGGCTAATTGCGTGTGGATAACTCTCGTTTGTGGATTCACGTGGGGTGTCTTTGTCAACCCTAAGCATCGGTCTCTGTTCTACTCGACCTCCGACCTTGCTCAGGGAGGGGCATCTGTAAACACCCCAATTTTCTGATTTTGTAGGATGGGGATGTGGTGGTTGACCTCTAACCCTATCAAGGCTCATTTAATTCATGGAAACCCAATTGTGCCCATGAAGGCCCAATTAGGCCCATCTAACCCTTTTAAAACTCTTTCAACTTGTTTTGGGCCCATTTAAACCCATTTGGGCCCATGGGGGCCCACAAGGCCCACATAGGCCCACAATCCTACTTGGGCCCATAAAGCCTACTTTAGCCCCTGAAGACCCATAAGCCCAATTGAGCTCACCTTGGTCTCAAAGTCCACTAAGGCCCACAACAATTTTACACCTTATTCCTCCTTCTACATGTTCTTTACTTTCTCCTTCATTTTCATGGAATTTCCAACCCAACCCTCTCATCTCACCTTACTTGGCCAATGAACCCAATTCTTCTTCTCTAACCTCTCACAATTCAGCATCATCAGCCACTAAATTCACTGAACTCATCCAGCCCACTCGAGCTCCACTGGATCAGCAAACCTCCAAGCAGCCCCAGCTGCTGGATGTGCCACCGGTTCAGCCTGGATCGCCGTCGATCCTTGTTGGCGACAAAAGGGACAACAGGGAGTAGCAGAGGGACAGTGCTTGTTAGTTGGTTAGGCTGTTACGAGTCTGGTTTAGGAGGTTAGAGGGTTGTTAGGCATTTCTGTTACACGGTTGGCCGTCTGTTAGAAGTGGGTTGTTGGGTTCCGGTGCTCCTATTTAAGGAGGACGAGGCCAGCATTTCAGAGTTTTTTAGAGAGAGCTTTTTCTTTCCACTCGTGCGAGAAGGAGAGTTCAGAGAGAGCAGAGAGCGAGAGGGAGAATCCAGAGCTTGAGGTGATTTCCAGAGCTCCGGCGAGGCGTAGAGGTCCTCCATGCCAGGTACGATCTCTGAATCATTCTTCAGTCTTAAATTCATAGCCTCTAGGTCTTCTTCTCTGTTTCTGGTGCGATCCCAAGTGATCCAGAGGTGTTCTCTGATTGGGATCGCCCTCCGGTGCCCCGCCGTCGCCAAACTCCGGCGACAGAGGTGGGGGGGGGGGGGGGGGGGGGGGG
>JAMKQA010063232.1:0-10863 GCA_024699735.1 Posidonia australis
TTTGATTAATTAGGGTTTTATTGAATTTTAAGTTGATTTAAGTGGATTTTAGTTGGATTAAGTGTTTTATTTATTTTTCAGTGAATTTTAATGGGTTTTAGTGTTTTATTGGGTCATGTGGGCTAGTGTGAACCTAATTGAGCTTGTGTGAGCTTGGGTTTTGGTGGTTGTGACCAGAGCATCAACCGGAGGAGGCTGCTGCCAAATGAGCTCAAAATTGGGGTGTCTACACAAATCACATGCATTAATTATCAAATCATTACCTGTGGTCCTTAAGTTCACACATCCTTTCATGGTTTATCATACCATGCATTATCACCCCTTACTGGGTCCACACTAAAACACATGAGCCATATTTTCTATCTTTCATAGAAGACATCATTAAAATTAGCTTAACAACATGCATCTCTTTTCATGAAATCTTCATGCATTCCATACATTTATCATGTATTTATCCACACTTAATCATCATTTACTTTGCATTTAACAATACAATTCTGGGCTCAAAAATGGCATACCGTTTTCCACTTCGGTATGCCGAAATCGCCTGATTCGGCATACCGAATGGAACTTCGGTATACCGAAATCTCCTGATTCGGTATACCGAATCCCTGTCAAATAACTCAGACACAGGGGAAATGGTCGACCGAAATCCTTCGGTCGTCCGAGGCCAACATCGCGGGGTACCGCCTGGGAGCAAAACGGTATGCCGAATCCAATTCGGCATATCGTTTTCTGCTGTTGCAGAAAACTCCCCAGCCATCATCCTCCTTTTCTCCCCCAAGTGGGAGTAGGAAACGGACCCCCCAAACAAACACTATAAATTACCAATAAAACATGCGGTGTAGACCTCCAAGTCTACTTCAAAACCCCCTTAAACAAATCACAAATCCACTAAAGATGTTGTTCTAATGAAAATTACAAATTCATGGAGCTCAAAAATACCACTGTAGCATGCTTCTACAATATCCACAAAATTCACACAAAAAGCCCATAAAATAGCATGATAACATCATAAACATGCTATTCAACTCATTCACATCATTTCCACATTTTTTATCATGATTTAAACATCATTTTTCATGAATTATTCAAGTTATTTGCCTTAAGGTGGCATGTTCTGCAAACGAAGGAGAAAAGGGGATGGGAACGCGTACCTGGCTCCGGCGAGCCTCGCGTACCCTCACATCGGTGGTGCATGGCACCAACCCAGCCTCCCACGCTCGCGCGAGCTCTCTCGACGCGCGATGCCTCTGCAGCAACCACACACTCACTCGCCCCCTCTCTACTGCTCTGCCTCTGCCCCCAAGCCAAACACCTCCTCTTAAAGCTCCCCGCCATGCCAGCCTCCCCGGAATCCCGTCGACGCTCTTCAGCTGCTCGTAGTTCTGAGCGGAGGGGACGGATCGGGCAGTCCTCCCCCGTTAGGCTCACGAGACCTCCAAGTTCGTCACGGGTGTGGAGAGGAGAAGACAGATAAGGCACGGCTGGCTCTTGACCAAGTCAGAGCCCAAACTCAAGTGGGTTCACCACAAACACGGTTCTCAAAGCAGAACTGACCCACTGGCCACAGAAAACACACCACAGGGGAGAAACCAAGGCACAGAACACAGAGGGAGCCCACAACCAACAAACACAAATTGGATTTACCATTAATAAACCATATACAAATAATTACAAGAAATCCATGGTTTATATTAAAAATGGAAAATCAAACCCTAAACTTAATTCAAAACCCTAACTTAAACCTTAAATCAAACCCTAAAACCAAAATCAAAACCTAAACCTTAAATGCCTTTCCCAATTTTTCTGTATCATTATCTGATCCAGGACTTCTGAAGGTATTAACCCTTAACCTTCAGACTCAAGGATTCAATATGGATACCTTATCTGAAAATATAGCAATATCTTATAGGATATGTTTTAAAGTCATGAATACTTTAACTCCCCAAGCTAAAGTAACAACTGAAAAGGGTGTAACAACTCTATTCCTAACAAACTCAAAAAATAACACGGTTATACCCAAAGCTCTTAAATGGGAAGAAATAAAGTTACCTAAAAACTGGACACTAAATCAAGCCATACCACCTAAACCATTAGAAAGTAAAGAATTAGAAAACATTGTAGAATATCCTAATGGTGATGTAGAGATAAATTTCTCCACATCAAAAAGAATAACTATAAACAAGGATAAACCTTCAGACTCTCCAAGGTCTTCAGTTTCTCCTGAAAAACCTATTCCTAGACCAATTGGTTTAACCTTTGCCACATATCAAGAAAATTATGAACCATCTGAAACAGACTTTTCTATTAACATGTTAAGTCTACACAAAGAAAATAAATTTACCATAAATAAAGACTTATTACGAAAAGACTTCAATTCAGAAGAAAACAAAAATATGAAAAAATGGTTTTTAGAAAACTTTAATGAAGATGAAAAGGCTAATATCTGAAATCAATGGTATGAACAAATGGAAGAATTAGAAAGAAATATATACTTCTTTGATTGGTACGAAACCTATTACATGCAAATATTAAAAGATATGCTTATTTATCTTCCAATCGAAGATCATGCAATGGTCATAAAGAAAATGACAAATACATGGAAATTAAGTAATAAGCAAGAAGACTTAGAATCCACACATCCTCCTTTGGAACAAATTAAGATTGGAGACTTAAAAGCATCCCCTTTTAAAAACATAGAATCCAACAATGAAACTGCTAAGCAAATACATCTTGCACAATTAATGGAACAAAACAATTTTACTAATGTTCATTTACAAACTATTGGAAAACAGACTGATAGAATAGAAAATTTCCTAGAAAATAATAGAAGAAATATTTCCCAAAATAAAGTGTTTTCAAAATATCCTGCTATAATTATTCCTCATTATATGAATGAAGGAATTGAATTAGGAAATAAAGAACCGTTAAAGATGAATCACCTTAATGAATTTACACAAGAACTCTCCATAAGACTACAAAAACTATCCTTATCTGATACTATTAATACAGTACAAGAACAAACCCATGAAAATACTGATACTGAATCAGAAAATGCAATTAATAAAATTTATTCAACAACTAAAAACTATTACACTCAACCCACACCTGTTGACATTCAATTTGAAGATGATCTTCCTGTTTGTGACCATTTCGATGGACGATCTCTTGTTGAATGGAACCTTGATGGATTTAGTGAATACCAAATACATCAAATGCTACACCAGATGCTCATTTATGCTACTGCCTGTAAAACACATAACAATTCAGAATCTGGAATTGTTCAAGCCATAGTTGCTTCCTTTTCAGGGCAACTTCGGGGTACGTGGGATCATTATCTCACAGCTTCTGATAGACAACGTATACAAACTGGCATTAAAAATGATGATACTGGAAAACCTTTAAAAATCGAAAATGGCGACAATATTCCTGATATGATATATTCTTTGATTATTAACATATATAAACATTTTATTGGTGATACTAATAATACCTTTGAAAAGAATAGAGAGCAATTAATGAATTTAAGATGTTCCACTTTAACAAACTTTAAGTGGTATAAAGATGTCATTCTATCTAGAGTATTTCAGTTAAATGATTGTAATAATGCTATCTGGAAAGAAAAGTTTGTTTTAGGATTACCATCCCTATTTGCTGAAAAAGTTAGAGAAACCTTAAGGCAATCTTATAACAACTCTCTACCCTTTGAGCAAATATCCTATGGTGAATTAACACAAACAATCAATCAAACTGGCCTAACTTTATGTAATGATTTGAAACTTAAAGGACAGTTGTAACATCTGTGCTTGGATTTTTCCATTTTAATATAAACCATGGATTTTTTGTAATTATTTGTATATGATTTATTAATGGTAAATCCAATTTGTGTTTGTTGGTTGTGGGTTCCCTCTGTGTTCTGTGCTTTGGTTTCTCCCCTGTGGTGTGTTTTCTGTGGCCAGTGGGTTGGTTCTGCTTTGAGAACCGTTTTTGTGGTGAACCCACTTGGGCTTGGGGGTTTGGGCTTTGACTTGGTCAAGAGCCAGTCGTGCCTTTACTTGTCTTCCTCTCTCTGCACCCGTGACGAACCTAGAAGCCTCGTGAGCTAACGGGGGAGGACTGCCCGATCCATCCCCTTCGCTCAGAGCTATGAGTAGCTGAGGAGCGTCAACGGGATTCCGGGGAGGCTGGCATGGCGGGGAGCTTTAAGAGGAGATGCTTTGCTTGGGGGAGAGGTAGAGAAGTTGAGAGGGAGCGAGAGAAGGGTGTGGTTGCTGCAGAGGCGTCGCGCGTTTGGAGAGCTCGCGCGAGTGTGGGGAGGCTGGGTTGGTGCCGTGCACCACCAGAGGATGGTACGCGAGGCTCGCTGGAGACAGGTACGCGTTCCCCTCCCTTCTACTCTTCCGTGCAGCACATGTCATTTTAGGGCTGAGAACTTGATTAATGCATGAAAAATGCTGTTTAAATCATGATAAAATGTGGAAATGTTGTGAATGAGTTGAATAGCATGTTTAGGATGTTATCATGCTGTTTTATGGGGTTTTGTGTGAATTTTGTGGATATTGTAGAAGCATGCTATAGTGGTGATTTTTGAGCTCCATGACTTTGTGATTTTCGTTAGAACAGCATGCTTAATGGATTTGTGATTTGTTTGAGGGGTTTTGAAGTTGATTCGGAGGTCTACACCCCATGTTTTATTGGAAATTTATGGTGTTTGTTTGGAGGGTCCGATCCTCACTCCCACTTGGGAGAGAAAAGGAGGAGGGTGGCCTAGGAAGTCTTCTGCAACGGCAGAAAACGGTATGCCGAATTGGTTTCGGCATACCGAAATGCTCCTAGGTGGTTCCCTGGACCACTGATTCGGACGACCGAAATGTTTCGGTCGACCGAATTAGGGGATTTCGGACGACCGGACGATTTCGGTCGACCGTTTTAGTGGGGGACTGGTTTATCTGTCAGGGTTTCGGAATGTCGAAATGTTTCGGTGACCGAATCAGGGGATTTCGGTCGACCGGAACGAGAATCAGTATGCCATTTTTGAGCCCAGAACTATATTGTTCAATACAATGAAATGATGATTAAATGTGGATAAATATATGATAAATATATGAGAAATGTATGAATGCATGAAAATTTCATGGAATGTGATGTATGTTGTTAAGATAATTTTAATGATGTCTTTCTATGAAAAATAGAAAATATGGCTCATGTGAATTAATGTGGACCCAGTAAGGAGTGTTAATGCATGGTATGATGGACCATGAGAGGATGTGTGGGCTTAAGGACCACAGGTAATGATTTAATGACTAATGCATGTGATTTGCAAGGATTTTATGAATAAAATAAGGCTTTATGGATGTTTTGCAAAGAAAATTGCATATGGTTTTAAAGGAATGAATGAAAGAGATTCGTAGGAACCACAAGGGAACCAAGACTTGCCGACGAGGTAGTGAAACCTCAAGATAGGTCGAGGACGAGTCCTTGGTGAGTGTGGTTGTCGAGTGTGCGGTCCGGGGTAGGAACCTTGAGACTGTGGTGGTACTGTAGGCCCCGGGGTGAAAGAGACCCGGACTACCCTCAGTGCCGGTGCTGTACGGGACTGGGGTTAGAGTCCCCAGTTACTCGGGCACCATGGCGTCCCTAGGACGTACTCCGTGTTTGTACCAGTGAGGGTACATTTTGAGGCTACGTCTGGAGCGGTTGAACTCCAGTACGGGGTGGTTCACCACGGCACTGCAGTGTGGGTGTGGTGACATGGAATCCACACCAGCTGCTTGAGTCCAGATTGATCGCCTATGGCCAGGTTGATACGACCAGTTATGGAATGGAAATGTGGATTTTTGTGTGTGAGGACTAGTTTCTAGCCTGGTTTGTGGCAATTTGTGCCTACGGTTTTTAAATGTTGTTTTGGGCTAGGAAACTAGATGAAATGATTTGTTTCTCTAGTGTTGAGAATAAAGGTTTATGAAAGAACATGAGGTTTTGAAAGAAAAGAAAAGAAAGTTTGAAATACCATTGTTTTCCATGTTTTCTGATTAAACATGTGGTTTTGGAAATGATTTGTCGATAAGAAATGGTTTTCTTTGGCTTTTAGTGTTGTTTTTGGGCACGTACTGGGTGACGTTCCTGTCACTCACGCGTGTGCTTTCTTGTTCCCTTGTTTCAGGTGCTAAGGTATAGGAGCAGTTCTAGTCTGGTGCATCTTTTCGAGCCACGTTTACCGCACACAAGTCTAGGTGTTTAGCTCTAATTTAATTTGTTTAGCTATTAATCCTTTTTATCTGTACTTGGGTAGTTCTTGTACTGTTGTGTAGCACTGGGGTGTTACAACAGTTAATGAAACAAAGGCTTCTAGGGAGAAGAGAATTAGGAGACTTTTGCAAACAATTTGGAGTTGATAACCCCAGGTTAACCCCAAGAAATAGCAAAACATCTAGAAAATATGAAAAACCTAGAAAATATGAGAAATTTAGGAAACCAGAAGGAAAGAAAAAATACTATAAAAATCAAACAAGAAAAATTAGGAATACTACTAAACCAATGGACTATACAAAGAAAATACCAACCTGTTACATATGCAATAAGAGAGGACACTATGCCAATAAATGTTTCGAAAGAAACACTAAAAGAAAAATTAATGAATTACTTTTAAAATCAAAAGAATTTGATAATGAAGAAATAAACAATATAATAAGTAAACTTCATCTTGACTCTGAAGATTCAGAAGAAATAAATGAAGAAGAGGAAGAAAACAGTAGTAATACATGTGATTGCTGCGAAATAGACAGCGATTTAGAAGAAATCAATATGCTTAGCTCTCAAAAACAATTTATACTAGAAACAATAGATGCTATAAAAGACCCTAAAGACAAAGTTGAACAATTACAAAAATATCTTAAAATGACAAAACAACCTAAAAAAGAAAACCTGGTAAAAGAAGAATTTTACTCATTCAATCAAGTCTTAGAAAGACTTAAACCAGCCAAATTTATAGAATCCCCTTCTACCTTAGAAGAACTTAAAAGAGAACAAAATGAAAAGAAAAGAGATATACAACAGTTAAAACAAAGAATAAAAATACTCGAGCTAAAGGATGAATCTGTTTATGAAGAAAACTTTGAAATAGGAGAAACTTTTGAACCTCAAAATAAAAATGATAATGACAACGAATTTATTAATTCAATAGAAAAATATATCAAACAAAAATGACTAAGTACAGTCTTACTAAAAATAAACAATTATACTGTCCATCATACTGCTCTCATAGACTCTGGAGTAGATGTAAACTGTATAAGGGAAGGGATAATCCCATCCAAATATTTTGAAAAAACTACACATAAGATTAACACAGCCAATGGAGGTAAACTACAAATTAAATACAAGATTCCTGAAGCACGTATATGTGTAAAAGGAATCTGTATCAAAACATCCTTTGTCCTTATTAAAGTCTTAAATCAAGGAATAATATTAGGAACACCTTTCCTTAACATGCTAAAACCCTTTTGGGTCAATAATGATGGCATATACTCTACAATTAACAATAAGGAAGTTATATTTTACTTCAAACAACAACCAGAGATATCTTTCTCACAAGAATTAAAGAATGCCATTGAATATAAAGAAAAAATTATTAATGAAATATCAGAAGAAATAAAAACAATAAAAATCTCAAAACAGATAAATACAAAAGAATTTCAAGAAAAAATTAAAATATTCTAAGAAAAAATAATAAAAGAAGTTTGTTCAACCCTTCCTACTGCCTTTTGGCATAGGAAAAAACACATGGTAAAATTACCATACGTAAAGGACTTTAAAGAAGAAAAAAGTTCTACTAAAGCCCGACCAATACAAATGAATCAACGACTTTTGGAAATATGTAAAAATGAGATAAAAGATTTACAAGATAAAAACCTTATTAGATCTAGCTCATCCCCTTGGAGCTGTGCAGCATTCTACGTAGAAAATGCAGCAGAGCTAGAAAGAGGAGTTCCAAGATTGGTTATAAATTACACACCTCTCAATTCTGTCCTACAATGGATTAGATATCCTATACCCAATAGGCAAAACTTAATTAAAAGAACACAAGGAGCAAAAATATTCTCAAAATTTGACATGAAATCTGGCTTTTGGCAAATACAATTACATGAAGAAAATAGATATAAAACTGCCTTTACTGTCCCGTTTGGACATTTTGAATGGAATGTCATGCCCTTCGGATTAAAAAATGCTCCATCTGAATTCCAAAAAATTATGAATGAAATTTTTAACCCTTATATATCATTTAGCATTGTTTATATTGACGATGTTTTAATTTTCTCAAAAACTATTGATGAACATTGGAAACATTTGAGAATCTTCTTTTCTGCTGTTAAAATTAATGGCCTTGTAATATCTGCAAAAAAGATAAAGATGTTTCAAACCTCAATTCAATTTTTAGGTTTTTGAAATTAATCTAGGAACAATATCTCCAATAAATAGAGTCATTATATTTGCTGACAAGTTCCCAAATGAACTAAAAGAAAAGAAACAATTACAAAGATTTCTAGGATGTTTAAACTATGTTTCAGATTTTTATAAAAATCTTACCGCAGAAAAGAAAATTTTATCTGATTGGCTTAAAAAGAATCCTCTTGATTGGTCATCTCTTCATATTGAAACAGTCAGAAAAATAAAAGACAAAATTAAATTCCTTCCATGTCTTAATATTGTAGATATAAATGCCGTTAAAATAATTGAATCCGATGCTTCTGATAAAGGTTATGGAGGAATATTAAAACAAAAAAATAACGATAATGAATTATTAGTTAAATATATATCTGGAGTTTGGAATACAACCCAAGAAAAATATTCTACGATTAAAAAAGAAATACTTGCTATTGTTCTTATTATCACCAAATTTCAAGGTGACCTACTTAATCAAAAATTCTTTTTAAGAATTGATTGCAAATCTGCAAAATATGTTCTTGAAAAGAATGTTAAAAACCTTGCTTCTAAGCAAATCTTTGCCAGATAGCAAGCCATACTTTCTGTCTTTGACTTTGATATAGAATTTATAAAAGGAGAAAATAATCATTTGCCTGACTTTCTGTCTCGAGAATTTTTGCAGGGAAATGGCGCATAACATTAGGGGAAGGTCGCAAAAGGAAAAGGAAGTGAAAGTTGAAAAACAGGGTAAAATCCCATTATTAAAACAAGAGGCTCATAATGAAGAGAAAATGATTATTGATCATCAAGAAAAAGGGCCATATGAAGAAAAAACCACGATTCGTGTTGTAATCCTTGAATCTAAGGATTTTGACACATATCCTATAAATGTAGCGGCAAAATATTTATCAGAAAAGTATAATTACATTCCTACTATGATGGGAAAAAATCCACGATATTACAAGAAAATACTTCTCGAAACCAATAGTGCTAAAATACAGCACAATTAGAAGGGAAAAACTAGAAATGAATTTGCATTTTCAAAAATTTCCATCGAAAAGGTAATATTCCTTGAAGAATGGGATAAATCACACAATCCCAATTATTTCAAAAAATTCCAAGATCCTAATTTCTCAGGACCTAAATACTATAATTACTAGGACTACCAGTCTGCTTGGGAAAATGTTCTCCTTGTTCAAAACAGCCAAATGAAACATTCCTGGTTTATTAGATTTAACTATCAAAGTAATAAACCAAATTGGTTTTATATGACATTCTGGAGAAAATTTGGCCATGCCATAAGCATCCTTCCTGAGCAGCTGAAAAAAGCTGTACAATCTGATCAGGAGTTATATAGCCTGTTTATTAAATATGGAGTCCCATGGATTTTAAAATGGGACTAGATTATATCCGGCTTAACTACACCAGAATATTATCTGGATAGAATAATATATGTTAAATGGTGGGACAAATATAGTCTCATTAACGTACAACAAAAAAGGGCAATGCCCTTATTAACATGTCCCACTAAACCTCTGATTACTCCAGCAGAAAAATTTTGTCAATTAAACCATGAATTGACACAAAAATACCAATTGAGTCATCCTAATGCATCTGAGAACCAGTTAAAACTCATGGTTTTCGAAGAACTCAATAGCATTATGACTCCAGACAAAATTGCTCCGTCATCATCTTCCTCATCACGTTTCCGGATCTCTATGCCAATGAAGATGACTGCTATGGTATCGAGGATTATCCTTTCGATGATGAGACCCTCCACAACATGAGCACATGACTCGCTCATTGAAAAACCACAACCACAATGATGGAAAAATCTGTATGAAAATCTCCTTCAAAAGGAGAAAAGATGTAAAGCTGCATGATGGAAAAGCAAAAGATGCACGATGGGAAAGCAACGCAAAAGATGCACGATGGAAAAGCAAAGCTGCATAATGGAAAGTAAAGTTGCACAATAAAAGGCAACACCGCACGATGGAAAGCAGAAATGACAGAAAGCTGTTCCACTACTTATCTTTGATTCGCAGATCCACTAATGGATTAGGAGTCATCAATTCCCTTGTCGTTTATCTCTCTATCATCCCTATATAAATGTATGAAGGTGTTTGTAGGAGGGCAGAAGCAGTTGAAGGCAGAACTTCATAAGTGTTATAGCTCTTTCTCTCTCTCTCTTTCTCTCTCTCTCTGAGTGTGTAAAATTTGTGTGCTCCTACTGTGTACGTGTGCAACCATAAACAAGCTTTGTAAGTGTAACCATGCCAGCGATGAGATTTCGCAAAAGAATGCGAAATCGGTCGGCAAAATCACGTCGAAAAAAGCAAAACAAAAGGAGTTGCCACCTAATCTATTATGGAAGACAAGGAAAACCATATACATGAAAAATCATGCAAAAAAACAACAAAGACAAGTCTACGAAATAAC
>JAMKQA010063233.1:0-15227 GCA_024699735.1 Posidonia australis
GCATTTGTTCGAACATGGTGGCTGAGTTCAGAGCTCTGAAAGACGGCCTTGCTCTTTGCTGTCTGTTGGGACTCCAGTTGCCGGTCGTTGCGATCGAGTCTGATTCTGAGGTCCTCGTTTCCATGCTGCGGGGGGGCCGCTGGTTCGATTGGAGGCTCCGGTCCGATTGGCAGGGGGTTGTGAGCCAGGTGCAGCAATCTCTCTCCCACTCTCATATCTTCAGGGAGGCGAACGCCGTCGCGGATAGCTTGGCGAACCTGGGGGTTGACTCGCAACAGTTTCTCTTCCTGTCCTCCCTCAGTGAACTTTCAAATTTGGTTCACGGGAGTCTATGTTTGGAATGGGCCGGGCTGCCTTATCTCCGGTCTAGGCGGCTTTAGCCCGATTTTTTTGTTGTAACCGGGTTTCCTTTAGTTATAATATTTTGGGGGTCTCCTGGGGCCCGTAACTTTCCAGGTATAAAATAATAAAAATAAAAATCCTAAACCCTAATTTCAAACCCTAAACTCTAGATCAAATCCTAAATCAAATCCTAAACCCTAAATCAAACCCTAAACCTAATTCAAAACTCTAACCTAAACCCTAGGTCAAACCCTAAACCCTAATTTCAAACACTAACAACCTATAACCAATTCCCACCTTCACCATAACAACCTATAACAACCTCTAACTACTCAAACAAACTTAATCAATTCCCACCTTCACCATAACAACCTATAATTACCCAAACAAACTCTAACTACTTCCCACTCTACCATAACAACCTCTAACTAACTATAACCAACTACTCAATCAACCCCAGCCATTGCAAGCCTATAAATACCCCCCAATTTGCAAGAGAAAAGAGGGAGGGAAAAAAGGAGAGAAAAAACATTAAAAAATCCAAAAGGAGATCCACCAAGCTATTTTCTCACAACCAAAGCAACCAGAGAGGTCCAGGAGCAAAGAGGAAGCTTGGGGAGGGGAAAATCCTAGTTTCAGACCACCTTCGGCGAGCTACGGCGGCCCTCACCACTGTCCACTCAGGTAAGCCCACCACTGACCTCAATTTTCTTCCAAAGTAGTTTCCTGAATCTCCCTCTTCCTTCCCCAGTCAATTCCAGTAGAGCCAAAGGCATTCCCTAGTTGGAATCAAAGCTCTAGGGGTCAACGGAGTCGTTTTCTGACGACCTAGGTGGGAGCACGAATCTAGTGATCGATTCGTGCCCCAGTGTGCTCGATCCTTCCCCCATGATCCTCCTCCTGCTTCTCTGATCTTCGAGATGCCGTGGGGCGCCTCTAGCAAGCCTCTAGGAGCCAGTCACCGATATCGGGCTCCGTCGCTGTCGCCGGAGAAGACGACTGGTAGCGGAGCTCGATCAGGTGCCTCCAGCATCGCCACGCCTCCCCAAGCATCAAGACATGATCCTTTGGCCTTCCCCAAGCTTCTAGAGCCACCAGGTCCTTGAATCGAGCTTTGGTTCTCCCCTACAACCATTGCCACCGGCACGATGTCGAAGCTTGATCGAGGAACAAGCTCGTGCACCCATTCTTTCTACTAGATGAGGGGAAGTCATCCTCATCACACTCCTGTGCTTCCTTGACCCTTGAGTTGCTGATCCGTCGCCTCCAGAGCCTCCTCCTTCCACGGCACCGTCAACGGAGATGCGTCGATGGTGACGGAGACGGGAGGAGGATTCCAACCGTTGAGCTCTCGATCCAAACCATTGGATCCCTTCCTCTACTTCTTATCTTGCTCCTAGTGGAGCCTGATGCCAGATCAGGCATCGGGATGCCTTGGAAGGGCCATCCAGGCGGTCGTCGATGGCGGAGTTCCGTCGTCGGTGGCCATCGCATCTTAAAAAAGAATAAAAAATGGTTTTCTTTTAAAAAACTGTTGATACTTTTATTTTCTTACAAATAGGTCTTCATCTCTTGCATTTAGGTCCCTACAATAGTTTTTTAAATCTTTTTAATAATATTTGGTTTGAGAAATTGCAGTGTGACCCCTCTAAAATTTTATTAATGTTTTCCAAGCTTTAAAGTTTGATAAAAACCCTCAGAACTACTTTTTATCCATTTCAAGTCCAGTATTTTGCATAATAAACCCTGAGCTTTACTAAAATAGTTTTGAATGCATGCTTTTCTGTCAAAATTGCAAATTAAACCCTGATTATTCAAACATTTACTCAAATGTGCTCAAAAATTACATTTAAAACCCTGAGCTTCATTAAAATAGTTCTGAATGCATATTTCTCTATTTAAATTGCAAATTAAACCCTGGATATTTAAATATATACTCAAATGTGTTCAAAAATTGCATTTTAAACCTTGAGTTTCACTGATTTCTCACTGAATGCATGTTTTCTATGGTAAATTTGCATAACAGTCCCTGAACTTCCTGGATTTCAAACTTAAGACCATTTTCTTGCACATTTGACCCTGAATTTCTTAAGAATTGCATTAAACACATGTTTTACTGACAAAATTGCATATTGAACCCTAGGAATCTTGAATTTGACCAAAAGTGCACAGTTTTGTACCTTTGACCATAGATTTCTTCAAAATTACATAGAGTGTGTTTTCCTTTGTATTTTTTGATGATTTAGCCTCAAAATTTCAGTTTTCACTCAAAACTTGTGAATTTTGCACAAAAGCCCCTGGAATTTGAATTTTTCACTCACACATGCATTTTGTACATTTTGTTTCCCATTTCATGCATATTTTATCATGTATTCATTCTTGCATTATGCACACACTTCTGACTTGTTTCAAACTCAATTTTCACATCGTTATCAGATTTCTTCTGACTTTTACGATTTTGATTTAATTTGGATTTCCATCACCTGAGAGCATACATTAACAGGCTTCATAATGCCGATATTGACCTGAATGAGGATTATTTTCTCCAATTGATTTTCTCGAATTTCTTCAAGTTTCCGCTGATTTACGTGACGCTTTCCAAGTATTCTCGATTTTCACAATTTTCCTCATCGCCTAAGGATGTACAGTAAAGCGGTATTTTCAATGCCTACATTATCCCTCGGATGATCATTTTTTCTTTTTTCTTCTTCATTTCTTTGATTTGGCATGTTTTACAATCATCTTTAGCATGTGCATTCAGAATAGGCAAGCATACACACAGTAGACCATTAGCAAGCAGCAAACTTAGAAAGGCCGAGTTCTTCGGGAGCATGGGGGTGCCTATGCCCTTCCCCATGCGTAACGAGAATCCTTACCCTTTATCTGGCCCGCATTGATTTGTGCACTATATCCATTAGGCACGGAGCATGCATATCCATTGTCCCTCTGGCTCTCATATGGTTTCTTTTGGATTTTTTCCTTTATGATTGGTTTTGCTCATCTTTCTATTAAAGGACTTGGTGGTGACTCCTTTCCTTATCCTTTCTTATCTTTCCTTGGTGTTTCCGAGCCCAGTCTTCTTCTCCGGATTCACCATCTTCATCGTGATCGTATCAAGACTCCTCGAGTGCTTCCACACACCATAGGAGAGCCGTGCAAGGTTCCACCGGCATGGTCACAGGAACTGGCGACTCTGTTGGGGATAACCAGATTCTGACTTTCGTTTTGGTTTTCTTACTTGTCTTTGGTCTATGTACTTCATGATTGTTTGCTTGTTTTGTTTGTTTGTACATATTTCGCTAACACATGCCTTTTTACACTATTGCTATGGCACCACACATGCACATGACCTAATTCATGCTTGTTTGATGTGATACTTGCTTTCTTTTCACTACTTGTGAGCACTACGCTAGCTCATGCCATATTCATGTCTTTTGATTGACTGTTTAGATGCCATGATAGTGTGTGTTATCTTCTTTTTTTGTATTTGCCATGATTAGGAGAGTAGAGACATGTTTGCTTCTCTCTCTGGTTAAAATAAAATACAAAAACTCAGACAAACAAATAATGAGGCATAACTAGAGACAAATGCTCACAATTCCCCATGGTTTAATAAAATGCAAGTAAAAGATACAAAAGCATATTGCAAGAATGATCATTTTAGAAAGCATGCATCTTCTCCTCTGAGTCCACTCATAGTTTGCGAAGGACAATTCTAGTAGCCATTTCTATAGCTTTGGTGTAGGATGTGTTGCTAATTTGTCCCCCTTGTCTGGGGTAGTGTCGATACTACTAAGGGTACAGCTCTATGCTACTGCAGGAGACGAGGCCACCAACGCACCACCCGTTCATTGCCTACACTCCGGCCAGGATTTAGAATGGGAACCTTACTTTTCTGACCAGAGTCAAAACCCAAACCCATGAGTGCATCCCATGTGGTCAACCTCATGCGGGACATGCGTGGTGAGAGAGTGCACTTTAGGACATTCATCTGCATTGTGTGTCATGGCATACCACTTTAATAACTCGCATTTGTATTTGCGTCGTTGTTCAGGTTTTGATACCTGTTTCTCTGGTAGCTTGTTGTGAGGTCCTCAGCTAGGAGCTCGAGTGTCTCTATTGCAGGCGGCCTTCCATGGTTGCTTTCTATTGCCTTTTCCAAGTTATTGGTCACTTTTTGACTGTAGTTCGTCTTAGAGCTCATGCATTTGTCTTCTGTCACAGCTCCATTCGTTTTGCTTGCGATTAGCCATGGCCCCACAGACTCGCAAGCCTCCGGTTATTGTTTTGAAAAGGGACCCACATTTAGATCCTCCCTCTCTCACTTTCACTACTTCTTCTTCCCTCTTTGTGTCGTGATTTGGGAATCATGGAGGATCCCCATCTCCTCTTCTAAGATAGTGGTAGACACAAGCCGGTCTAGGGCCTGTCACCAAGTCGACTACGGTGACTACCACGCGAGTCCCAAAAGTTCTGCCAACTGCACCCTATTTCTTGGGCCCTCCTATTTTAGGAGTTCAACCAGCTACGGTTACATCTGTTTTAAGGGCCATTCCTGTTCTGCTCTTGCATTTTGACCTATCTGTTGATGGGTCTTCAGCCACACAGGCTCAGTACTTGAGAGCTTTGGCCCTAGGGTTCGAGCGCATGACCCTTTCTCTTGATCCTATTGAGAGTCCTCCTCTTTCGGCCTCTGAGGTTCTAGTGCAGACCACTATAGCATTGCAGGCTCACCCCACTACACTATCGCCCATACCATCGCCCCAATATCACACTGTTTCGGCGATGGGGGCGTTATCGCTGCCTCCTGCATCACAATTGCATTGGCCACAACATGCATCACAGTCACATAGAAATCAACCCATTAGTTGTGTGAGAATACAACATTTCTCATGTCCGTCGCCCGGAGCTGTACCGACGCTGCAGTTGTTGCTCTCATGCTCAACACCACACACAGCACAGCATACTCAGAACCCACCTCAGCAGCAGGATCTGATCCCAGCACGTAGGTCATCACTGCACATTAGGCACACACCTTTCATTGTCAAGCCGATGCATCTCATCACGTCGGCTCAACAAGGATAGCAACCTAAGGAGAAACGAGGCCATCGCGTTGAAAGCGACTACACTCCATTGGGCAAGTCGTTGAGCACTATTTTTCCTCGTGTTGTGTCGCTTCTGAGACTCCTTGATCCGCGTCCCCCACCAACTCCACTCCCTCGGTGGTACGATGCGAATGTATACTGCGATTATCACTAAGCCCTTGGGTACTCGACTGATAATTGCCACACTCTACGGGATGTCGTTCAGACTTTGATTGACAGTGGGACCTTTGTTGTTGGCACAATACCCACATCCATGTCTCCACCCTCACCAGCATCTAGGTTAGCACGCATTACACATCCACACACCACTATTGAACCGACGCATCTCGCTGCGTCAATACAACAAGGGCAACAACAACGACAAAGGTGGCCTCGCCGTAAGGAAATTGACTTCACTCCACTTGGAAAGTCGTTGAGTGACATCTTTCCTAAAGTTGCGTTGTTCCTACAGCTACTGGAGGTTCATCCACCACCGAATTCGCTTCCTAGGTGGTATAAGACGAATTTGTTCCACTAGTTCCATCGCACCCATGGACATTCGACAAACAAGTGTTTTACTCTTTGGAATGCTGTCCAGAATTTGATTGACAATGGGGACATCATCATCAACACAAAGGAGGCAGCATACACATACACCTGCACACACACCTGCACACGCACGTGCACACCCTAGAATAGCCGACCTTACCTTTTTTTAGCTGCTAGCTCCGAGGATACTAAAACTTCAAGGGTTTATCCTCTCTCTCTCTGTTCTTTCTTGGGGAATCCATCGGCCCTCATTTGCCTAGTATGTCCTCTCTCAGCTTCTATCCGGCAGCACACACATATGTTGCTCTTGTTCTTGTTCCTCATTAGCCTAGTTTGTCCTCTTGTCTTTTCTCTATTCTATCCGACGACACTCATATGTGCCACTCTTGTTCTTGTTCCTCTGTGGTGGGTCTAACCTAAAGTTTGCCAGTTTGCCATGCACCGATATGACCCAGCACGTGCAAATATCCTGGATCAAGTAGGGGACAACTGTCACAACAGATATCAACTCCAACAGAGATACAGTCTTAATGTCACCAGCAGATTCAGCATTCACAATGATAGTCTTAGTTTCAATAATGGTTTTAATAGCTTAGGTTACATTTGCCTTGATTCTGGTTTCTAGTGGCACTGCTAGGAGTTACTTTGAACCCCAATGGCATCGACAAAACAGCAACAACAAGGACTAGAGCTGTATCTTTTTTTCTTTTACTTCATTTTTTTTTCTTTTTGCATCATCATATACCAAAACACAAAAAAATAGAAAAAGCACAAAAATTGAAAAAGAGGAAAGAAAAAGAAAAACACAAAAAAGAAAAACATTAAGAACAGTAGAAAATAATAGTTTGCTTGTCAATAATATTCTGCCCAATGATGAAAAAATTGGAAAAGTTCGCCAATGTCAGAATCGATTATTCCTCCTCAGTTGTCACTACTTAGACGACCAAGTTAGCAAGCGAGCCATCAAACATCAAAATCGGACGAAATGTCCAAGCTCCGCAAGGATCCTGCACCTCTAAGTGGGAGATAAAATGTTAGGGGTGATTGAGAGTGTGAGCCAGAAAAGAAAACATACATTCGCAAGGGCATCAAAGAATAGAGAAGACAAAGGCGAAGACAGAAGTCAGCAAAAGAGTGAGAGGCATGCGTTGTAGCTCTACCCTTATCGTACCTTGGAAAGGAGTTGGAGTATGCACTTAGTAAAATCCATCTTGGAGGGACTGACCCACCCTCTTCTAATAAAGGCCTCATGAATAGATCGGGTGCTTATTACCTCCAAGTCAAGGTTAGAGTGAAGCCGCACGTCTATGAGGGAGTAAAAGAAAAGACAATGGAATTGAAAAGAAAAGGTAGGTGCAGGATCTTAAAGAGTTTGGCATGGAGTCAGGTCCATTACACTACCTTACAGCGAGTTCGAGTGCTACCACTACCCAACGAGACCCACACAATGACTTGCGAATCTCTGTAGTGACAACTAAGTCGAAGGTGTCATCCTCCTCTAACAGGCGTACAACTTTCCAACCTAACTAAGGGCAAACAAATAGCTGAACTAAACAAGCAAATGATCTAGATAATGAACTCATTGAACGAGAAAAGCAATACATGCAACTAAAATCACGCTTAATCAACAAGACATGCATTTCTTGGTCAAACAAAAAGGTCATTCTTAAATAACTAAATTGTTCATAATAGTAGAGTCCACCACAATAATAATAACCATCACAATCTTGCTTGGATGAATCTTTTTTCTTGTATATGGTTTAGTTCAACAGGGTTTCTTCCAAATACCTTCAGCCAAGGGCATTTCAGCTACTTAGTGGTTAAAGAGCATAAGCAGCAAGGACACTAGCTAGTGCATGAGCTACATGGACTTGCAGGATCAGCCGTGTGACAGCAATTCCTCCGCAACAGTTCAGGTGTGGTAAACATTATTCGGGGAATGCCTGAGGTCAACAAAGCCAAGTACATGTTTGCAGCCAGAGCACAATGACACAATAAGTAGCAGAACAGAAATAGTCAGCTTAAGACAGACTATGATTTATCACATTACTTCCTGCCATTGGAGTATAACTCAGAACAGTGGATGAATATACATGCCTCCAGTCAGTGAGAAAATGTGTCTCTGGCCTCAACTAAAATCATATTCGACCACTTCAGTGATTCAAAGTACGCCTACAGTCATAGCCTAATCCTCAACTCTTTACGTCTTCGAGTGGTGTCCATCACTTCCCAGGGTAGCTTGACTTGATGCCAGAGGCATCCATTTTGCCTTGGTATCTCTTGATCTGACTTCTGTTTTCATTGAGCATCATTCACCTTTTATGATAGGGGCATGTCAGCTGCTTTCTAGCTAGGCTCACACAAACTGCTACTTGGTTCATCAATGGCAAGTCAGTTGTTCTCTGATTAGGACCTACACATCAAATGATTAGCAGAGACAATAGCATGACTATGGACTCTACGCTGCAATCCAGAATTTGGCAAATACAATCAAGAGAACGTCATAAAGTTGCGTGGCCAAATACAGAGCTATCAAAACACCATGGTTGAGCAGAACACATCCGAGACATACTAGTCGAAGGTAGGCTGCAACCTCAATCAAAGGCCTTTATCAAGTTGCCACAACTCCTTCTGTCTTCCAAGTACAATACGGGATGGCAGTTGGGTATACATATTTCCAGTCACTGGATGAATGCATCACTTGCTCTGACTAATGACCGTCTCAATTACTCTGATGGTTTAAGGTGCATCTACAGTTACAGCCTAGCTTCCAAGACTCCATACTCTCAAATGATGTCCAATTAATTCAATACCAGGGGCATGTCTGCTGCTCTTTAGTCAAAGGTTGCATATTATGAGCCCGATAGAACACCGTCTGTTATGAATCAGAGACTTCGACCAGGGGCATGTCAGCTACTTTTTGGTCAAGAGTCACATATCATGTGCCTGATAGAACATCAACTTACTATGTAATTGAACTAAAGCCTTCGACCAGGGGCATGTAAGTTGCTTTGTGGAAAGGACGACTATTTTGAGAACGCTTGGTGCGAATTGCCTCCAAATGATGGTCAAGTGCACCTTCTCATAAAGAAGTAACATTCATTACATGATGGCTCCTACAAAGGGACAACTATAGCAGGGCACTGTAGTGAGTCAAGCATTAGATCTGGGGCATCGTTTGCATGTCACAAACACTCTGAATTTGTGACGGCGTTATCCAACCTATCCTCCACTATATCAACTGATATTCCGCACAGCGGCGACAATCCAAGGTGCACTGGTACTTAAATAAGATCCCCTTGGCAAATCCTTTTGACTAAATAGTCTATCAGGACCCCTGCATCCTTGTCTCCCTGATTCGTGTCCGAAAGGATGGAGTTCAAAGACATTCTCCTTGACTTCGCTCCAAGATGGATGAAGTCATTTCCCTCTGGATTCTCATTTTAGAAGAAACAAAACCCAGAGATATATCACTTAGGCTGATATCCTAAGCTATCACTTAGGCTAATATCTTAAACTATCATTTAGGTTGATACCCTAAACTATCACTTAGGCTGATATCGTAAACTATCATTCAGGATGATATCCTAAACAATCATTTAGGCTGATATTCTAAACTATCACTTAGGCTGATATCCTAAACTATCATTTAGACTGATATCCTAAACTATCACTTAGGCTGATATCCTAAACTATCATTTAGGCTGATATCCTAAACTATCATTTAGGCTGATATCTTAAACTATCACTTAGGTTGATATCCTAAACTATCACTTAGGTTGACATCCTAAACTACCATTTAGGCTGATATCGTAAACTATCACTTAGGTTGATATCCTAAACTATCCCTCAGGCTGATATCCTAAACTATCATTCAGGCGATAACCTAAACTATCATTCAAGTTGATATCCTAAACTATCATTTATGCTGATATCCTAAACTATCACTTAGGCTGATATCCTAAACTATCTATGACCATGCCAACCTAGGGATTCGGCGCGGAGTCGCGCTAGAGGGAAGAGATCACAACCATGCCAAAATGGCAAAGGTGCAAGATAGGATGAGACGGAAAAAAAAGGAGTCGCCACCTAGTCTTTTAAGGGAAAGACGAGGAAAACCACGAAGGATGGGATGCATGAGATGCAAATGTGAAGGCCGGGTGTCTGCTAACCAGAGGATGGGTAAGGATTCCTATTACGCAAAGGAAGGTGTTAGGCACCCCCGTACGCCCCAAAAACTTGGTCTTTCTAGTCTAATTCGCTTGCTAAAGGCTAAATGAATGTTTGCTAAAGCTAGATCGTGCCCTAAACATGCTAATATGAATGCCAAGACAAAACTGGATGGATGTGCAAGATGATATGCGAAAACTGTGAAGAAATCCACATGAAATGATGAAATCACAAAATATGACACCACAAAGAAAACCACATGAAATGACGAGGTTTTTGGAAGGAACGCCGTGGAAAACGATACTGACATCAAAAAGATAGAAAGTGGAGTTAACCCAGGTCCTCAGAATCATGGAAAAAGTTGTGAAAATCAAAAGGGAGAAATAATCCGCAAATGGGCCAATGTAGGCCTTTCGGTCGATTTGTGTACGCCTTTAGGTGATGAAATCCAAATCAAAGCGAAAAATCCAAAACACAGGAGTAAAGAAAATCAAATCGAATATCGGATGAGGGACTCTGAAAACAAAATGAAGAAAAAAAATCCACGAAAGAAAGGCATGAGATGCAGGCTCGCCAAATAGGGATGGACTGATACGCAAATGTTACAGAAGCTATATAAAATGCTTGAATAAGTGCCTAAATGTGCAAAATGGTGCTAAAGAATGACTTGGACAAAAATTATGCAAGACTGAGTGCAAAAACTAACATGCGGGTGCATGAATTGATGGCAAGAGCAATTTAGTCATTTTGATGGCCAGATGTGATAAATGCTTGTATGGGGATGATGCATGGTCTGAGTTATGTCAAAATGTATGTCAAATGTCAAGAAAATGTGAAAGGGATAAGATCTTAAAAACCATAAAATGATGTAACCACAGTAAAGGACAAACACGAGGATTGAAATGCAAAATTCATGAAAGGATGAGAATTTAGATCAAAATATATTCAGTGACTTCTATTCTAATGTGCATATGATGGATCTAATGTGAATGTGGCACTAAGATGTGTGAAAATTGCACTTTGTTAATTTCCTGAAAACTCAGGGTCTAAAGTGCAAAATTCACACATAAGTGCAAATGTGATCAAAATATGAAACTAAAGATTGATTTTCAATGCAGACATGATTTTCAAATGGAACCTATGCAAAAATATGAAATGCAATGAGCGGAAAATGTCAAAAATATGTAGGAAAACATCTAAAACCCTAAATAATGGATTTAAAATTAATCTAAGGGTCTGGATGCAAATTTTTAGTGCTCAGGAATTGTTTATTAAGAACTCAGGGACTCATATGCAAAATTTTTGGGCCTCAATGTGATAAAAAATGGGCTTTTATAATGATTAGTGCAATTACGCAATTTCTCAGGGTTAATATGCAAAATTTCTAAGAATTCATTTTTAAAAACTCTAGGGGCTTATTGTAAAAGATTAGGACTTAATTGTGATAAAAAATCAATTTTAATGATGGTCAGTGTGATTTGAAAATCCTTCAGGGTTCAAAATATAAATTTCATAGGGAAAACTCATTTTAAAAAGTACCAGGGGCCAAATGCAAATGTTCACGACTTAATTATAAAGAAAACTTGGATGCAGGGGTTTAAGTGTTATAAAACATGCATAAACAGGACTAAAAATAAAAGTTAGAAGAAACAGGGTAATGAATGCTATATTTACAAGAATAACAAAAGAAACAAAATATTATTTAAAACTACAGGGATTTAAATATAAAAACGTAGGACCAAATTTTATGCCCTTTTTCAGATATTTTTTTTTGTTTTATTTCTCGCACTCTCACTCTCGCCCCTAACATTTTATCTCCCTCTGGGAGATGCAGGGTCCCTAAGAAGTTTGGATACTTTGCCCAATTCACAATGAAAGGTGGCTCCCTCTCTCTCTAGGTTCTTGAATAGTATCTACCTGAGGAGGCACTACACATTCCCCACATTGGCAAGCTTATTCCGCCTATCATCATTGGGCTAAGATCCATGCATGTGATGATGAAAACAAATGTTAGCCTATATATGCATATACTGAATGAGGTTTAGTATGTGCTGTGATGCAGAGCTACATGGATGTAAGAAGATCATGACCTCATGTATGCATGAAGGAAATTGATAGTGTCATAGAGTAAGGACACACTGTTTATGATCACTGATAGTACTTTTTCAGGTAGCATGAATTAACTGGCTCTAACTGTTCGATGCAGTCCATGTCCTCAAGGATAATAGCCCCTCGGGAGTAGAATTGTCTGACCACGAATGGTCTATGCCAGTTGGGCCTAAACTTGCCACGTCTATCAGGGAGATGTATTGCTCTCAAGACCAAGTCCCCTGGCAAAAGCTTCTTGGTCGGACCTTCTCTTGATAGGCTTTGACCATGCGCTTCTGATAGCATTGTGCGTGATGCATAGCTTGCAGTCGATGCTTGTCTATCAGGTTCAATTGAACGAGGCGGTCCTCAATCAACACTGCCTCCTCTAGCTCTACTTCTTTTAGGACTCTGAGCTATGGAATCTCCACTTCTATTGGTAGGACTGCCTCCATACCATACACTAGAGAATATGGAGTCGCTCCTATTAAGGTCCTGATTGATGTTCTATAAGCCCACAGAGCATATTGGAGCTTGTCATGCCAGTCCTTATGCGTCTCCACCATCTTTTTAAGAATCCTAGTTAAATTCTTATTGGCGGATTCTACTGCACTGTTCATCTGCAGACGGTACTGGGAGGATTTGTGATGCCTGATATGGAACTCCTGCAGGAAATCCTCAACCTTTTTGGCTGTGAAATTTGTCCCATTATCGGAAACGATGGAATACAGGACCCCGTACCGGGTGATGATGTTGTTCTTGATGAACTTCTTTATCACGGATCTCTGTCTTGTAAGAAGCTGCCTCCACCCAGTTTGTAAAATAATCAATTGCCACTAAGATGTACTGATGTCCATTAGAAGCTGTTGGATGGATAGCTCTGATGACGTCTATTTCCCATGTAGAGAAAGGCTAGGGTGACGACATGCTGTGAAGCTGCTGTGGTAGTGCATGAATAAAATTGCCATGGACTTGATAATTATAACATCTTTGCACAAACTGGCAACAATCTGTCTCCATGGTTGACCAGAAATAACCCTGTAACATTATTGTCTTGGCCAATAATACCCCATTCATGTGAGGCCCACATGTCCCAGCATGCACTTGCAATATAACTGTATCGGCCTCTTTTTTATCAAGACAGCGCAGAAGCGTATGATTGTAAGACCTCCTGTATAAGTGGCCCGCTCCGAGCACATATTTTGAGGCTAGTCGGACCGTCTTTCTGTCTACTGCCGATGTGTCTGGATGGTGATTCCCAGTTTCAATGTAAGTTTTGATGTCATGATACCAAGGGAGCTCTACTGTGGAATCCACTTCTTCTATGCTCATACAGTGTGTAGGTTGGTTCGTGCAGCCTACTGACACCGTTACTGTGTCATCCTCTGGTATGGACAACCAGGATGCAAGAGTGGCTAGTGCATCTGCGTAAGCATTCTTGGCCCTATTCATAAAGGAAAAGTGTATCTCCTCAAACTTGGTCATCAGCTTCAAGAGATGATTGTGGTATGGAACCAATTTCAGATCTTTGGTTCTCCAGTTGCCATTTACTTGAGAAATAACAAACAAGGCATCACCATGCACATGTAATTTTTGTGCACCATGCTCTAAAGCTGCCTACAAGCCGAGAATACATGCCTAGTACTCTGCCACGTTATTGGTGCACACAAAGGTCAACTTTCGAGCAAGCGAGATCATCTATCCATGCGGGGTTTTCTAACACTGCATCGATACCCATGCCTCCCCTGTTAACTATGCCATCAAAGTAGAGCTGCCACTGACCTTTATCTCGAGGGACTACCGACTCCTCTTCTTCCATGGAAAACAATATATCCTCATCAGGAAACTGAGTCTACAGGGGTTGGTACTCTAGCAATGGTAAGTCTGCTAAGTGATTTGCCACGGCATGTCCCTTCATTGACTTCTGAGTGACAAAAGTGATGTCAAATTGATATAACAGCACTTGCCACTTGACACATCTAACCACCATGCTGGCTTCCAAAATAGGTATTTCATTGGATCATGTCGGCACAGTAATAGAACTGGATATGTGTAACATCTGTGCCTAGATTTTTCCACTTAATATAAACCATGGAATTTCTTGTAATTTTGGGTGTGTGGTTTATTAGTGGTAAATCCAGATTGTGTTTGTTGGCTGTGGTCTCTTCCTATGTTTTGGGCCCCTGGTTTCTCCCTTGTGGTGTGATTTCATTGGTTAGTGGGTTTGTTCTGCTTTGGGACCAATGTTTGTGGAGGACCCACTTGGGCTTGGGGTTGGACCTAGTCAAAGTAGCCCAACCCCCTTGTGACTAGAGCCAATGGTGCCCGTGACCCGCACCCTCTTCTCCCGATCTCATGAAACCTAGCGGGGGAGAAGGCTGCTCGTTCCGTCCCCTCCGTCCAGAGCTATGCGTAGCTGGTAGATGCCGGCGGGATTCCGGGATGGCAGGCGTTGGGGGTGTTAAGAGGAGGCGCAGTGGCAGTGTTGGGGAACGACAAGCCGTGGGAAGGAGAGTCTGGGGTGAGTTGCGTGCAAGAGGAACTTCGTGCCTAGAGGAGGTTGTGTGAGCTGAGGAGAGCTAGCATCAAGCCTCGCCAGAGCACGTCGAGCACGTGTGGAGCTCACCGGTGCTAGGTACGCGTTCCTCCTTCTGTTTCTTTCCTCGGTTGACGTATGTTGGGTTTAGAGGGAAAATCATGGAAAATCATGTTAAAAATCATGCAAAAATGAGGAGAATGTTGGGAATGAGAAGAATAATGTGGTTATGTTGATATCATGTTGATTCGTGGGTGTTTTGTATGATTTTCGTGTGTATTCTTGAAGCATGCTACAGTGATTGTGTTTGGGCTTAAGCATGGATAGCATGATGTGAGTGCAAAGGATTAAAACAACATCATGTGAGAAAATGAATGCATGGAGCATGTTAATGGGTTTTATGCATGAATGAGAACATGTAAAACCAAGGAAAAAACAACATAACATGTGCTAATCAT
>JAMKQA010063236.1:0-12854 GCA_024699735.1 Posidonia australis
GTGAAAAATGAAAGAATATAAGTAAATATGAGATATAATGACAATAACAACATCTAATACTGCAAAATTTAAATAGAAATCACAATTCCTCGTAATATGAAATTTTCATGTATCATATTATGATAGAATTACAGTAGTGAAGTTATCGACTACAAAAATCAAATATAAAACAGTTTGGTAAAAGATACATAAAAATGACCAAAAACGTTTTTATTTAACTTCCAATAACAATCAGTTAAAAAAATAATCTAGTAAAAGATACATAAGAATGACTATGATTCGAGCTATGGTTCTAAAAGATACATAATTATATTCTTTTAAATATTTAATATACATATTAACATATATAGTTTATATTGGGTTTGGTTCGGTTCGGTTCGGTTAAACCGTCCTTGAAACTACAAACCGAACCATATAGTTCGGTTTGGAGATATTCCAAACTAAACCAAACCACTGAATTTGAAAAATCGTACTGAACCGCTAAAAATAATTTGGTTCGATTCGGTTAACTGGTTTGGACGGTTTGGGTATCCACCCCTAATCTACAGAGCGTAATTGCAACAGTTTAAATTGGGACTTATCTGGGACTTGGAGTGCTACATTATGTTGGCTGTTATATTTAACCATGTAAATATAAATCCCAACATTTTGTAAGTCTGAAGAATTTGTGGTTGTGGCATTGAAAATCTGAAGCGACTGAGAAAATGTGGCTATCTTATAACTGTTTACCCAATGCTCGGTTAGTGAAAATTTTGCCAGGTTTGTTAACGCAACTCCCAAACAGCCAAACTTACTCCACCCACATCAGTAAATGGGCGTGATGTAATATCTTCACTAGGTATGACAATGACTCATTGTCAGAGTGGTTGGGAGAACTTTAAACTCGTTACAAGTCCCAAATTCGAATCCTAAGACATTCATCTCTTACTATCTCAACCGTTAACAAAAAAAAAAAATATATATCTTCACTACGGTGACTTCAGAATGTTTTGAAAGTTGCAGAACTACATCCGTTTCTGTTTAAAAAGATGGAGACTAAAAATTGAATGTATTTGTATAAATTGGTTTGGCTGGTGGCCTCGTTATAATGAAGGGGGATGTTGCAAGCGATTACTGTTACACAAGGAGGTATGATATCATCTTCAATTTATAATTTGGTGTTGACTTGAGTAAATCAAACTTCCAATGCGATCGAGTCTACGTCAAATGGACAACTCAACTCCAACTTTTTTGACTGGACTTAAAAATCGTAGTTGAAAACTCAAAAAAGGTATATCTTATGTATAACCATTGGTCATAATAACCATGATCTTCCTGAGCTGTTGGGTGACATCCCTTCCATCTTGATGGCACATGTTTGTATATCCACCTACATAAATTTTTAGGCATTTTCCCCAATGAGTTCCTGGGACTACTAATTGAGCCGAACTAGTTCGAGTTTGATTCCAGCCCAGTTAAACAAAAGTTTGAAAAAAAGTTCGTTCACAGTTTGAACGGACCGAACTTGAACATTAAAATCGAGCATGAACATTACTAATACTTGTTCAAAATTAGTTCGAGTTTGAATTAAAAATATAATTATACATGTATGCATACAAAACTTTATACACATATTTATATTAAGGGTGTACATGGATCAGGTTGAGTTGGATTAAGGATGAACTAATAATCCAATCTAAATTATTTAGATTTGATAATTTTAGTGACATACCCAACCCAACCTCAATCTAGACTCAATTCAACCTGAACTACAAATTTTGAGTTGGATCAGGTCGATTCTCGGATTTTATGTCTACTTATTAACAACTAAAGATCACATTTATCACATATTGTATAAAAATATACAGCAATAGTAACAAACATACAATGATGAACCTAGTTATGTTGTAGATAAAGACATGATCTACTGACATTTCTTGAATAATATAAATTATCACTTTGAAGTTTATACATAATTCATAACAAAATACAATGAAGAAAGGAGGGAGATCACAAGATGCTAAGATGAGACAGGCGTTAGATGAGTAGGGGAAGATTACTTGAAGAATAAAGGATGGAGTTTTAAAGAAAAGAGATTAGGATTTTATAAATAAATAATTATATATATAATATGTATTTATAAATATAAATAATTAATTATATATATACCATTAAGTTTCAAGTCAAGTCAGGTGACCCATCCCCAGAACCTATATCCAACTCATGATACAAAAAATCTAACCCAACCTAACCTACATGGATCGAGTTAATTCTATTTTCGAACAATCCGAACCCATATGCACCTCTAATATACACATTAGATAATATAATACAAATATCTATTGGACCTAAAGTCCTAATTTCCAAACTAATGTGTCTTAACTAACTTAATGGGTTGATCCAATTGTGAAAACATATTAAGTAAAATAGTATTTGAGGGATATTGTAACACAACTGTAGAGTGTATTATATAAGTATATCCCATACTTAATATTTCAACATAACCATCACACAATAAAATTTACTGACTCCCATTGCACACAAGAGACTCCCTTCATAGGATGAGCAAAAATGGTTATTGCGGGGATTGAAAAGACAATTCCACATCAAGATAATCGACATTACAATGACAAGTAAGTTCCATAAGGTTTATCAAGAAGTATCAAGAGCCAGTTCTTGTCAATTATATCAATATTATTTTACCGATTTAGGATTTTGTGATGATTTTGTCGATACAGTTTGTTTAAAACCCATTTGAAGTGATTTCTCTATTGTGTTTGCATACAACGATAAAATCCTCAGAGGAAAGGACCAGATGACCACCATCTCTAACGAGTGGCAGGCCATGTGGCACCATAGGGCGTAACAGGATGTGCTACGTCTTTGAGTGCAGTAGCGGCCATGCACAGTGCAGCAGTGTTGGCCACATGCAAAGCTTTAGCAATGGTCATGCGCAACACAATAACAACGACCAAGGCTACTCACTACAACGCAGCAGGCCGCACACGCATAGTATAGCCATGGCTACAAGCAGCAGGGGCCTCCCTGTAAGCCCTATCGTCGCCCCTTTTCTTTGCCCTCTTGCATGAAATACACTAGGGTTTCGCTAGCCTATCAATTAAGCAAATTAGGAGCAGATCTGTTTATCCGACCTGATTACATAAAAAATTAAATAAATAAATAAGTAAATAATATTGATTATTAAGTAAATTTGCATATTCACCCTTGAGTTTTTCGTTTATTACTTATAAGTTTTCTATAATTAATGAAAATCTTATTAATTTATATTTTATGATTTAGTCCTTGAAAGTATGTGATTTTGCATATAAGCGTATTTTTACTATAGAATTTATTTTAAGTTTGAATTAGAATAAACAATTGTTGTTTGTTTTAATTACTTTTTAGTCCTTAATCTAGTGCTTTAATGATGATAAATTTTTACAGAGCATATTTTAGGATTATTAAGGTTGAAATTTTGAGATTAAATAATCTGAAATATTATCTTGTCCACGTAATTTTTGCTATTTTTTTTGTTGAAAGATTAATTGTTATATTGTAAATTACATTTAGAGACAAATTGGACCTATGTGTAACAGTTTTTAAGTTTTATTCCATATGCTATTAAGGAACATATTTTGTTGATTCTAACGTATTATAAAGTTCATTTAGCATGTTTAAAGTAATTTCTCACAAAATTAGTCCAATTTAATGAAGGAATTATGCAACACCATGTAATGAACTTTTGATTTGAATGACTTGGCTTCTCACCAACATGGCACTAAGTACAAAGAATCAATTGTTTTAATTATATTAAGTTTAGATTAAATTTTCTTAGGAAATTTAACCCTAATAAGGATGGTATTTCGAAATGCATTTAGATATTTTAGATTAATAGACTTCCACCAACATGGACTATTATGCTTATATCTAAATGGATAAAATAATTTTTGTTTGTTTACTTAATATGGTACATTCAGGTATCCAACGATACCATGTAACATAAACATGTATGTAAACAAAATTAGTTTCATGATACTTGTAACGACCTAGTTTTCTAGGCAGCAATTAGGCCAAATATTTATTTTAGATTCTGGATATGTTGGACGCTAGAAGTGCTACGTCTAATGTTAGACGCAGGATTAACAGCATTCTACACGTGTTTTTGGAGTGGCCTGACATCTTCTTATGTTAAACATTTGTGTTGGGGTGTCCAATATTGAATGCCGAATCCGGAACGTTCAATACTTGAGACTTAGGTTGTTAAATGCCGACATGCAGGCGTTTAACGTTGGACGCTTGGACGCCTAGTTGATGGCATCTAACACTTTGAATTGCTACTACTCATATATATTTGGCATCTCTGGGAAGAATCCTTCCCTTCTTCTTCTCCTCGGCTCTCTGGTGGCATGGGGGGTTCTCTGGTGGTTCCACGGGAGCATGGGAGCTTGGGAGAGGGTGAGAGAGGTATGTATGGGCCTTACTACTCCTTCCTCCTCTTCTTCTTTCTTCTCCTTCTTTTCTCCTTAGTTGCACCATTGATACCGGGGCTATGGCTGCTGCGTGTGTGATACCAGTGGCGTAGTGACCGAAGGGTGCTTGAAGGGTTGGGGAACTCTGAATCATTAGTTTGGCCCGCCTCGTGGGTGCAAGGTACATATTCTCTTAGATGTTTTAAATTTCATTTTGAAGGGTTGTTTGAATGCATGAATGTGTGTGGTGGCTCCCAATCCATCTATGGTGATGGGTTGAGCATTTGGTGGAATTTTGTTTGCCTGGTTGGGAGGCTCTAGGTGAACCTCCTGATTCAGTGTGTTGAACGCCTAGATTGGGGCATTCAATGTTGGGTGTCCTGTTTCAGGCGTCTAACATCTTGGAGTGTTATTTTAGTGTTTTTTCCTTAAGTGGGGTTTAATTTTGGATCATGAATTGCATGTAGTAGTTAATAGAGGTGTTTGGATTCTATTTTAATACCCTGATTAAATTGGAATAAAAGCATGCTAGGATTTAATGGATTTATTGTAGAATCAGAGGTCAGGGTGTTAAACGCCAGCTTCTGGGCGTTTAACATTGGACGCTGGGTTTCCAGCGTTCAACACCCCTAGCTACTTTGCATGCTAGTTTAGAATATTTTCTTGATTAATAAGAGTTGTTAATGATGTTAATTAGTTAGGTGCTAATCGCTTAAATAAATTGTTAGAGAATGGATTAGACTTAGGATGATTTAATAAAAGATTTTGGGCTAGGATCGTTGAACGCCTAGGATTGCGGCATTCAACGTTGAATGCTGCCTCTTCGGCGTTCAACACTTGGCAGTGCATTTTTAGGGCTTTTCCTTAGTTTGCTCAATAAATAATAAATATAAATGATTAGGAGAATCATTAGAACGGATTTAGGATTAACCTAAAATGAATTAGCAAGAGTCCACCTCAAGTGAGTAGAATAATAAACTATAGAACTTAGTAATTCTAAGCTCCCTCCTTTAATGGTGTAGATTGGACATTAGGACTCATAATCAACTGTAGGATCATATGATGGACCAGTTTCTGTGTTTGGTGCACTGAATGGAGTATTCAATGGCACTGTTCTAAGTGTTTGAGTCAATCTAGTTGTGTTCCCAAGGGACACAAGACAGTAGGTGTCTTACACTTAAGTGCCAGAGCATAGAGTTCTGGTTGTGTTTGCTTTGTTGTGGTGTCTTCTAAGTGGGTTCGATAATCAAAGGACGCTTTTGTTTGGGATGTCGCTGTGAGTTGAGCAAGGTGCTCAGGGACTCAAATGCTCCCAAGGTGTGGTTGTTTGGGCCTGACAGAGGTGTTGTTCAGACTATGCTTTAAGTTGTAGTTATCGGTTTTGGTTTTTGTGTCGCTTTTAGACATGGAGCTTTGTGAGATTTCTGGAAAAATATTTAATGGTTTCCCAAAGGTTTTGGAAAAAGACAAAGATTTTTGAAAGGTTTTTCGGAGTTTTATGTTGCTGGGGTCAAGAGACCGACGATGCGTGTTGCCAGGACCAGAGGATGTGACGACATCCTTGGGTAGTCGAGCATGTGTTGCCTAAGGTGAGGCCGAAGACCAAGAGGTTGACGTAAATGTTTGTTGGATCCTGGAGATATGAGACTCCCAGGTTGTCGTTCACGAGGCCAAGGCTGAGGTCCACGGGTCAAGGGCCAGCTGGACTCCGAGGTATAACACTCTACTTGTTTCAGGTGCTGACACCCAAGGTACTAATTGTACACAGAGATACGTGACAGCAAGCCAAGGAGTATAAGACCTCTGTGTGGCTGTATGTAACACTCTAGTTAGTCCGGATGCCTAGACTGAGACTTGAGGACGCTGTGAGAGGATGTACCCTGTGGTGAGGTCCTGTGAGAGGATGGCTTTCCCGAAGAGGGTTAGCATAGTAAGGGTCTTGCAGAGAGGCGGGATATCATGACGGGAAGATTCCTCCATAGGGTGGTTGTCCATGGTAATGCAGACACCGTTGGTCATGCTTCGGTGGACTGCTTGTGGCTAGTGTCGATTGCTTGACGCCGAGCAACACAACTTGGAGGCTATGAGTCGTGACAGGCTGGTTGCGGTGGTCCGTGGCAATGCAGCGGTTTCGGGGACTCTGTCCCAAATAGCTGCTTGTGGCCAATGTTTTGTTGTGGTTTTGTGATTTTCACTCGTGAGTGGCATTATTTGTTTTTGCCAGTGGGTGGCGCTAAGTTGGTTGAGCTGGAGAGGAGCATTGGGTTATGTGTGCCAGAGGTGGTGTTGTGGTTTTTTCAAAAATGTGGGATTGTGCCAGTTTTTGAAACAGAGGTTCAGTGTTGGTGTGGTACTCTCCTGTGGTTGTGTACTTGTTTTGGCAAGTGTGGCCATTTCAAGTAATGCATAAAAGGTTTTAAAAGAGCATGCATATGATTTTAAAAGGAGAAGAGAAAGAAAGACTTCAAAAGCATGATTTTGAGGTTTTATTGCTTGCCAAGCAATAGTGGATTACCTTGGTTTAGTGTTGCAATATTCGGATGAGATGCTTGTGCTTGTGTGTGCCCATGACATGGTTACACCTGTTTCCTCGTTGTGGTATGAAGTTGTTAGGTGGGGTGTATGCTGGGTAGCCGTTTAAATGGTCACTCACGTGTGCTTTTGTTTTGTGTATTTTTGGTAGGTGCAAGATACTAGCTATTGGTTACTAGTGTATATCGAAGGAGTCATGCTGCCATACATCAAGGATTATAGTGAGTGTTTAGTTAGTTTTAATTTCCTATTGTTTATTAGCTTGATTTTTGCTGAGTGTACTTAGACTTAATTTCATAATTAGCATAATTGTAATTGAAATAGATTTTTTTAAAAAATGTGTAACTAGGTTGAGAGGTAGCGCCCTAGGAGACGGGGCGTTACAATACTTAACTACTATCTTATTATTTCATCTACCAACATAGAGTTATAATGATGCTATTGTTAACATTAAACATGTGTATTTTCTTTTCATTACATGTTTATATAGAGTTTCCTTATGTAAGTGATTATTTTGCAACTTTTGACACAAATTTGATTCTAGTATCGTTGCTGAATGGTACAAATTTCCTTAAATAGAAGGAAGCTTTACTATTTCATTTGGGTCTAGTGGACTTAGGCTTTTACTTTCGAATGTTTGTTGTTCCTATAGTACCCACAAAAGAAAGGATTCTGGATGCAAATGTTTAATATGTGAAATGGGAAAGATACAACAGATTATCCCTCTCCTACATACTACATGATGTGCCTAAAGATATTAGGAGTCCTGTGACTTTTGAAACTCTGGCTATAGTTTATATAAATATAATTGAGCAACAGTTTGTTAGATCTAACAAGGCTAAAATAGGTGCCCTAATTTAGAGATTCACTACTATACGCTATATAGGAAAGGGAATACATCATGACTATGTGTGATATTGTAGGAAAACTAAATGATTTGAAGATTACCATTATAGATACTTTATTGTCTATTTCATCTTCCAGATGTTACCAGCTGAGTATGACCTCTTTAAGATTTCCTACAACGCAAATAAGGATAAATAATCTATTAATAAACTTATGACTAAGTGTGTTCAAGAAGAAGAAAGGCAAGCTAGTAACATGTAATATCTGCAACCAATATGGACCAGCTGCAGGTGACTACCATGGATTAGCTCAACAGGTTGGGCTCGCATAATGCCAGCGTGTATCACCACCATGAGTTGTCAGTCTAGAAATCCAGAAATAAGTAAGTTTTGTATTAGGAATTGATTTCCATTTGTATGTAATCTGGATAAGTTGAGATTTGATTACCTATAATTATACACATATTTATTGGATAGTCATGATGAATTTGTGTTTATCTCCTTCATTGTGGTGGTGGCTTCTCCCTAGCTCTCCGTATTGTGTGGTATTATGGCATGTTGTGACTTGTGAATGAGTGGGACCCTAGGAAGGGATGAAACGCCAAGAAAGCACAACAGAATGCGTGTTCCTCATGCCACCGTCATATCCTACACCCGCCATGCCTTGCAACACTGTTAGTTCATGTTTCTGGGCAACTGTTTATGGCAGGACGATGATACAAGAAAAGGGCAAGCGTTGGGCCGACATAGGAAAGTGAGCGAGTGGGAGAGAGAGAAAGAGAGAGAGAGCCTAAGAGCACGAGAGAAAGAAGAAGAAGAGGAGACTAGTGACTGGAAGAGGAAGAGAAGAAGAGGGTTCGCTAGTGAATAAAAGCACGTGTCCTACCCTTTCCTTTTCATTCCTGTTTAGGGAAAATGGATAGAAATGTGTAGATTAACGTGAATTCATAGTATGGTAGACATTTTGTAATTTTTTAGAATTTTTAGAAATATTTATCATGATTTTTGACATTGAATGTTACTGTTTTCCTCCATTGAGCTTTTCACTTTTGAATTTTTGTATCTCGAGTTATGAATATCAAATTCTTGTGATTTTTATCTTAAATGGTAGATGACTTAGTGTAACGCCTCGATGCATCACAAATCAGCATTAGTACTACCCATTTAACTATTTAACAGAATTAAACTAAAATAAAGCAAATAAACAACTAATTAACTACCTAGAACCTCGTGTGTAGCTAGTGACTCCTTTCTATATGCACTAGTACTGAACTGCACTAATATCTACATGAGAAAACCAAAACATAAAATGTGTGAGTGACCTAATGTCACCCAGCACACGCTCACCAAAAACAAACAAAACACACGTAAAGTCATGCTATTTTCATAGTCACAAGTACTTTTCAAACATTCCATAGTTCATACTTTTCAAATATTCTCTTTTTGTTTCTTTTGAATTTTATGCATCTTTTCAAATCATTTATGCATTTTATGAAAACCAAACTCAACTAGTAGCCAACCTAAAACAGCACACAACACAATTTGTCCAAACCTTGGCTGGAATTAGCTAAAACCACCAGTCAGGACTAGAACTTGGCGAAAACCTCAAGAGAAACTCACATGCTTGTTCTAGCTTAAAACCAAGCACACACAATCCATCTAAAACCCGTCGCTTCACCCTGGCTATAGGTGACTGACCTGGTTACAAGTAGTTAGTGAGGCACCGACCCCAACCCCATTGCACTGCCGCGATAAACCACCCCACGTAAGAGTCCACCCGCCCCAACCACATAAGCCTCACAGTACCATGACCACACAAGTCACAAACACACGCACGGGGTGCGTCCTCACAACACCCCTGTGTTCCCAAACACTTGGAGACTCACAACCCAAGGCCCAACCAGCATTGGGTAAAGAATATAGACCAGTCTCTTTCACCCGAGCCCTACAGTACCTCAAAGAGCCACGGTCGTTTTTCATATGTGCTCGTCGTCGACAACCACGTAGTAAGGAACATATCGATTTCATGGAGGTCTCATACCCCCATCATCTATGCCTCTACCGTCATGCAGATCTGACTCAAAACCACAGAAAACTTTTGAAAACATGCATTTCCTTTTCAAAACATCATTTGATAACTTTTTCATTATAGAAATCATTTTCACGAATCAAAACTTACCAATTATACAAATTTCCAAAACTGAATGCACCTAGGTGCGCCACAAGGGTGTGCCAAGATTGTGCACCAATCACGTGTGCTTAAGATATGCGCTTGGACTACCCTAAATAGAGTTAACCAAACCACTAGCCAACACTAAAGAACAATCACACCACTAACACAAGGTTGGCACACCCAACATGATCATCCATTAATAATTAATCCCAGAATTACATAGTACTTCTTAATTACATCTTTTCTAAATTCCAGGATGTTACACTTAGAATTTTACGTTTTGGTATATTTTGTGGAATTTTTAGTGACTTGTGGTATATTCACCCCTCGTTCCCATTTCAAGCAATTTTGAGTCCTGCTTTGTTATTAGTTTGGTCTGTTAGTAAAAGGATCATTCGTGTGTTTCCACCGCGGGTAGTCCTGCAAGTTGGTACCTTGGGTTGGTCCCACAATTCACCGCCACGGATTACGGTCAATTTAGACCCTGTGATGGTGGCTTTGGCTTGTGTCTTGATGATTTAACTTGAATTAAATTGTGGTTTTGATTCCAATGATGATTTACAATATAAAAATATTTTGAAAATAATTTTGAAAAAGAATGCATATGGTTTTGAAAAGAGTTTTCTATGATTTTTGGATGGAGCCATGTAATCGTAGGATCATACTGATAGACCAAGGGTATTTGGTACCTCTGAAAGGTTGGGTGCGAGTCTGTGGTCGTGGTTGCAGAGTTTTTCCCAATGAGGTCGAGGATTTAAGTCCTTTAGACGTACTGTTGGAAGAGTTCAGGACTTAGAGTTCCCGTGACTATAGTGGTTACATTGTAAAGTCCAAGGTTTGAGTCCTTGAGGTACCCAGGAGTGGTGCTAGTCGAGTCTAGGGTTAAAGTCTCCAAGTATTCGAACACTAATGGGTGTTGGTGGATGCACCCCATGCTGTGTGATATATGTATATAATAAGGATTGAGTTCCCAAGGCGGTTGAACACTTACATAGGGTAGTCATCTGCAACAGTGCAGTAGGAACCGAGGTTCAAGTCCCCAACGACTATTTGTAGCTTGTCAGTTGCCAGTGGTCATGATGACACGATAGGTTTTCGCGCTGGATGTATGTGTTGTGGTTTTCAAATGATTTAAGTCATGATTTGGCTTCTCAAAAATGCATAAAGTGATTTCAAAGATACATATAACTTAAAGAAAATAAAGATTATGATTTTAAAAGACATGATTTAAGAAAAGAATTTTCTGGTCGATTTATAGATGTGTTTTGCGAAATTTTGGTATTTCTCTCCAGTGTCGTTTAGGTGCTACTACGAGTGGCAGCTGTGTGTCTTCTGAAAGCTAGTGGTAGTAGCTCTAGCTTGTGGCTTTGTGGTCTTTGGTTTTGGTCTTTAGTGGGCTTGTACTAGGTGACAACGGATGTCACCCATGCATTTTTCTTCATTGTTTTTGTGGCAGATGTAGATTTGTGAAGTTACAGTCCAGTCCCTAATGCACGTAGTTGGAATTACATAGCCACACACCACAGGTCCTTGGTAGTGGTAGTAGTCTTTTGTTAATTCTATTGTAGTTAATAAGTTATTAGTTTAAATTTCCTACAATATTGTTGGATTATTAGTTAATATTTGCTTTACATAGTAATAGTACTAGTTTGTGATGTCGAGAACGTTATAGATATGAACGTTAAGAGCCACTCTAGAGTGTATTAATTAACTGAAGAAAGACAAGCTACTAACAAGAAGATAGGAAAGCTAGTAACAAAATGAATGGTCTATTAATAAACTGATAGATGCATTAGCAAAATGCCTTGAACCTCATGATGATTATTAGGCAGTCAAGGCATTTCCTCCACTTTGGTGTGTAGTGAAGACTGGAGAGGTAATTAATGTTTATATTAAATTGGAGTTGTGCTTATCATTGTATATATAGGAATTAACATATATATTATTGTTTAATGTTAAAATTAGATGAAATAGACTCTATGATCTTGTTGCTACGAATGCAGGGCTCTAAAGAAGGTTCATGGTGGGGAAAATAAACCACAGAAAACAAGAAATTTACTCTACAAGCAGATCAAAAAGTTACAACGACCTTCGTGCTGAATTGGTAAGGATAATAGAGCAAAGTTTAAATAAAATTGTAAATAAGATGTTATTTTAATTAATAACGTACATTTCAATTGTTACAGACCACTCAACTATATAGAGAATCTACAATGGCATAGTGTCAGATTGCATCCAACACTAGTGGGGGAAACAGATGTAGTCAACTCCTATTGTGAAAGATATACTTGTAAGTTATTATCATAGAATTAAATTTACTTTAATAATATACACTTCGATTTTATCATCTCTAACTAACTTCTTGAGATTATTTTTATAGAATAGGTACACTAAACTATACCAAGAAAAATATGGAGAGGACAATCTTGACGAACACTTACTATTGATAAGAAAATTTAGAAGCAAGTTTTGAAGAAAAGAAACGTAAGTAGTTCGTCAACAAAGCAAGGCTTGAATGAGCTTTATCCATATTATTAAGAAAAATCTACTATTGATTCTTCTACAGCTTTTATTATGCATTTTTGATATTCGACTCAGGCTTTTGTCTTACTTGATCGAGAATTATTTTATTCCCAATTGTTAGAGATAGCGACTACAATATATTCAAAAATAAGAGATGAAATAAATACTATAGAGGATCGATTTGTTAGGTTATGTTTTATATAGTTTTGAAATATTCAATATTGTAACACCCCAGTGCTACACAACAGTACAAGAACTACCCAAGCTTAATTACAAGCAACAAAGTAGCAAAATTTAAACAAATAAAGCTCACTACCTAGACCTGTGTGCGGC
>JAMKQA010063237.1:0-10890 GCA_024699735.1 Posidonia australis
AAATCACAATAAATTCTAGAAAAGGAAATTTACCTAGATTCCATGCAATCCTAGCATTTTCTACCAATTCCATGCTCTCTATTGCAAGGAGTGGAGATACGTACCTAAGAAATGCTTCCGACGATCCTCGGCCGACTCCGGCGAACTTCGACGCAACCACGGCCACGAGGCACTCCATGCGAGCTCTGCACACCACCACGAGCAACCACAGTCCTCCGCTTCACTCCCTCGACCTCTTCCTCTCTCTCTGCCGGCGCGCGCATGAAGGGAAAGCAGGGGAAATAGAAGAGGTGAGGGGACAAGTGGAAACGAAGAAGGGGAAGGAGAAGGAGAAATAAGGAGGAAAGGAAAGAAAGTGGAGGAGGAGGAGAAGTAGCGCCGTCGAAGAGGAGGGGGAAGGAAGAAGAAGGAAGGAGAAGAAAGCAACGGGTGGCAAGGAGAGGTGCAATGCGGTGCAGCTCATAAAGCCTACGGCAGCAGAAGCTGAAAACGTGCCCACCTGCGCGTCTCAGCCTTTGGCACACCGCACAGCAGCCAACCGCCAGCCACCACCAACGAGGCCAACAGCCAACCCCAGCCACCAGCCCACACCTGCGGCCCCACGGGGACCCCACACCAGGTCCCACAAGCACAGTGCCACAATGCACAGTGCCAAACCACGCACAGGGACACACAAATAGAAGCTAGCCCACGAGGCCCAAGTCCAAAAGCACAAAACCACACAACGGGCCTCGGAACAGTAACACCTGTCCAGAAATAAAATGCATAAAATGTAAATAATTACAGAATGAATTTTACGGGTGTTACACCGTCATTACTGAAAATAAGTATAAAACAACACCATATTACATTATTTTGCTAAAACAAATGCAGACCATATTCAATCAGTCATAATTTAAAATCAACGTAATGCAAATTATGAATGAACTTAATTTCAGTTAGTTATCAACAAATATATGTCAAAATAGAATTTAACAATGTTGCTTAACTCGAGAATGATATTCTTCTTCTCTGTTGTTGCAGTTATCTTTGATGTTGTTTTTAAAATGAAATATACATACCTTTAGAATTTTGATTATAAGAAAATTACCAACAATTGAGCAAAAATATTTCTTCAACAATTTCTTCTTTCAAAGCAACTCATAGGAAATTGAGAAAAAGATAAAATATAAATAAAAATCTCCAAATATTCCTTTACATCAAAACATAAACATGTATCAACCATTAAAGAAATAGAGAATCAGGAAGAAGAAAAGACAAAAGTATCAAAAAAATAGAGAATTAGATGAAATATCCCTAATTGAGGATGGGTGATGACGGTGAGAAGCCATTCCAAATTTTCATTTACATTAGTTGAAAAAAAAAACAATAATACTTATGGAATGCTGCCATTTAAATTACAAATGGAAATTACAATATTCCATGATAACGAAAATTTTAGAATTTAACCATACTACAAACTTGAGCATTCAATATTGTTATGGAACAATTTTGACATATCTTGAAACTTCAAACTGAAATATATCACATTTGGTCAAAATATATTCTTTACTTATAATTCTGAAAGTAATTACTGAAACTACTTCAAATAAAATTGAAGATGGGTGATGATGATGAGAAGACATTCCAAAAGTTTCATTTACATCAGTTGAAAATGGAAAAAAAATTGACAATTATTTTTGTCAAATTGTTTAAATTGAAGACAAGAAACCATCAATCACTCCTTCAACTATAAATATTTCCACGATTTTCTCTTCCAACTAGTGGCAATAAAATCTATTTTTAAATCATAACCTTCAACTAGGAGAGAGGAAAGTACGAATCACTTCTTCCTTATAACTAATCCACGATTCTCACTAATAATAGGAAAAGGATTAATTTCAAATAATAATTGCCAACTAAGATAGATAAACAACCAAAATATACCTATCCTACATAACTATAGGATTCAGATCAAATGGTTAAGATTTAAGACCCTATTTTTACTAAGTAAGGTATGACTTTACTAGAAAATTGACCTATATATGTGTATGTATAAAAGAAAATGTCATTATTTACCTTTGACCAGAGTGGGCTGATTGGTCGAAGGCAAGTCAGGAAGAGGGATGCACGTTGTCCATTTTACGTTGTCCCTCTTTGCGGCTTGTTTCACAATGTCTTAAGACTTTCTTAATAGTTGTAGCCTCAAAAATATTCACTGCCAAATCAAAATGATGCTCGATTGCTGCAAAAACAAAGTAATTGTTGAAGAATAAAATAGGTCACCATCCAGAAAACCATCTGGGAGTTCAGCACTTTCCTAATCAGCAGTGCATACACCTATAATAGTACAGAGCAAATCCACCCAACAAAAATCTGTTGGATGTGTCATAATTGTTGGAGTGCGGGTTCCTGTAATACCGGAGAAGGCACTTTGTCATACATAGAAATGGTCTGATGGAGTTCTTGAGAAGAAAGCTCAGATAAAGATAAGTCAGTAAGAGTCGTAGCTGTAGATGCTTGGAATGACTTTTGTTCCTTGAAAGCTACGTAATTTAATTTTTTCAAGACGGTTGGCATCCAATTCGGAGGAGGATGATAGCAGCCGGTTCCCTGATAGCATTCAGAACATTTCCTGCCGGAGTCCCCATATACTTGCTTGAGACCCAAAATGTCTATTACATAAAGCCTATGTAGCACCCATATTGTTTCCTTTCTTTTTCAGCCATCTTCTTTCACTAAGAAGAAGGTCATTAAGATCATTCATGAAGAAACTACTACTTTCACGAGCCCACCAAGATCCATAAGTTTCTGTGAAGACACCCAAACGTGTGGGAGAAGGAATGAGGAACGTTTCGCCGATGCAACCTGCATAAACAAGGGTAAATAACCCGAACATCCATGCAAAGCGGAGAGGATGATAAGGCTCCATGATCAGTTTTTTTTCCCTAACGAAAATGAGAACACTGGATCAAATACTCTATAACCACTCACGCTTTCTATGGGGTAGATTGCTTTCCCATAGGTGGACAATTCTTCGTCCAAAATTCAGTAGTATATTACGACGAGAAAAAAACATGAATTTCGCATTGCAAAATCTTTGGTAAAGTTCAGATGTTTGTTTGCTTTTAAGGTTGCTTACTGTAAATGGCGCATTATCGGATCTTTATATGCCTACCTCATTTGTCATTTTGGAGCGAAGCTTTAGTGGCCTAAAAATTGTAGAGACCAAGCATTTGTGAGAATATACTTCAAAACATTCTCTCCGAGATGGAGTCTCAATTAACACTAGAGGATAACGAGGACATTGTCAAGATTTTGATTTTGTTTCTTTTTGCATTATACCTCTTCTCTAATGGTTCGCTCTAGTCTCTAAAGGAGCCTTCCATTATGTCGACGACTTGTCCACAATTGAACAATTTTTATGGAGAACTACCATGTATAAACTCCTCCACTCCTAATTATCTGAAGCCAAACGTTAGCTACAAGTTAACGAAGATATTCAATTTGGTTACATTGATGGTTGTACAACAATTCTTTTGGTAAGTATTACTTTTATTATTTGATATCATAGAGCAGACTCATTGCTCTGTTACATAGTGTTGTTATATATTGGTATCATTGGATTGTCATAGTAGAGTCATTGGGGTGTCATAGTGGTGCTTGTGTAACATCAGGCTTCTCCTCTTATTTGATGTTATAGTGGTGTCATACATGGTGATGTCCTAGTGGTGTCATTGAGGTGTCATAGTTGTATTTGTATGCTTTATACTTCTCCTCTTATTTGATATTACAGTGGTGTCATAGTGATGTCCTAGTGGTGTCATTGGAATATTGTATTGCTGTTTGTGTGTTGTTAGGCTTCTCTTATTTGATGTCATAGTGGTGTCACAGTGATGTCTTAGTAATGTCATAGTGATGTTAGGCTTCTCCTCTATAGTGCTATCATAGTGGGTGTCATAGTATTGTCATTTGCTTATAATATATCATATTAATCATATTTATTTCTCCTATGTTATGTCATAGCTTTGGTTCTTTGAACACTTTAATATCGACACAGCCAATACAATGAAATCTCTACCCTGCATTAATTATTGGGGTCGTGAGTAGGATTTGTCGAAAGTCTTTTACCAATCAAAGTGGAGATTGTCAGACTTATCTAAGACCACTATAAGTAAAATGAGTAATTCACTTAAGCAAGTTATTTATATGCAAAGTGCCTATGTAAAATGTTTTCTTTTTGTATATCTAGGTAAGATTCCTTGAGATCACATCCACTGGTGAAGAGAAAGAACAATATGGGTTACCTGATATAGTAGATCTTCAAGACGATGATTGGTCTTCTTCTGATGGGGCACTAGGATTATTAGAAAGTGATGGTGAATGTCCTGAGAGCAACACTTGGAAATAATACTTAAAGTGTTAAACCATGTTGACCCTCTTGATCAGTGGGCTAAGGTAGTAAAGCAAAACAAGGAACAACAAGCTATATTCCTGGACTAACTTAAGGAGAAGGATGGCATGATAGCTTATCTTAAAGTCCAAGTGAGGGCTCTCATGTAGGACAAAGTCACTTTGATGGAAGAGGTAAAGGTCCTAAGGGCACAATGTCAAGGCCCTGAAATTTAAGTGGAAGAACTTAATCAGTAACACTAGGACACAATGTCTGACTTGATAATCGAAGAAGTCTTGAATGTTCTCCGCAGGAGCAATTGGCAAATCTCCGATGATTCATGGACAAGGAGATGGGAAAGAAGGAGTAAGAGGAAGCAACAACCCCAGCAAAGCAGGAGCAATAACCCCCAAAAGAGTAGGAGTAGTACCAACTACAAGCACCCCTCAGTAGAGTAGGAGCAACAACAACTCCAAGCACCCCCTCAGAAGAGCAGGAGCAGCAACCACAAACACCCCCACCTAGCAGAGTAGGAGCAACAACCACCCCAAGCACCCCTCCAGAAGAGCAAGAGTAGCAACGTCAAGCAACGAAGAGACCCAACAGGAAGTAGCAACCCCAAGCAGCAAAGAGACCTAGTAGGAAGCAACAACCCCAAGCACCCCCAGCATCGCAAAGTAGGAAGTGGCATCCCAAGCGCGCCTAGTGGCGTAAGCACCCTTAGCAGAGTAGCAACCCCAAGCACCCCTAGTAGCGCAGAAGCTAATAATAGGAAGAAGCGAATGGCAACAAAGAGACCCAGAGAAGGAGGATAAGCACAACGAGCAGACAACACAAAGAAGTCAAAACAAGTATGAGGGTTTTTGGTGTTGTATAAATTCATAATGTACAATTTGTATAATTACTATATCATAATATTGTCATTGTTTTGTCATGGAGTAGCCCGAGCAAGTAGTTGAGGAAGAGGGTGGAAGGCAATTCTCCCCAACTAGGGATCTCATCCTATCAAAATGTTTGATAAAATTCAAAGGATTAGATGCAATGGTCTTTTAGGCATAATAGCAAAAAGAGGCAAGTGTTAACGCTGTTGACCAGTCCTACGTATCTAGATGAATCTGTGTCATGGTACAGTGAACCAAATTATCTGAAGAGATCATACTTCAAGGACACTCTGACACATGATGCTTACATCGGTTTGGATGTAAGAACTTACTATAGTCTCATTTACATAATTTTGTTTCTCTTGTAATTGTAGTTAACATAGTGTTTTTTCTATCCCTTAGGATGTAGACTACTTCATTTAGCTCTTAGAAAAGGAAGGGGACTTCGATCAATTAGGCAAATATGTCATCTTCGTAGGCACTAATTGTAACACTTGTAAAATTCATTTTGTAATTATTTACATTTTATGAATTTTATTCCTGGACGGGTGTTACTGTTCCGAGGCCCGTTGTGTGGTTTTGTGCTTTTGGGCTTGGGTTGGCTTCTATTTGCGTATCCCTGTGCGTGGTTTGGCACTATGGATGTGGGGCCCGAGTGTGGTCCGTGTGGGGCCCATGTGTGGGGTCCCCGTGGGTCTCGCATTTGTGGACTGTTGATTGTGCGTGGTGGTTGTGGGGAGTGGTTGGTTGCTTGTGTGTGCCGGTGGCTGAGACGCGCATGTGAGCACGTTCCTAGCTATTGCGGGCATAGGCTTTATAAGCCACACCGCACTCCTCGCTGCTCATCGCCGCCTTCTTCTTCTTTCTTCTTCTTTCTTCTTCTTTCCTTTTGCTCCTCGGTGTGCACATCTCCTTCCCCACCCTTCCTTTCCTTCCTCCCCACTCCCCACTCCTCCTTCCTCTTTCCCCTCTTATTCTCCTTCCACCCATATCCCCTGTTCCTTCTTCTCGCGCGTCGTCAGACAGAGAGAGAGGGAGGGAGTGAAGCAGAGGGCTGCAGTGGTTGCGGCGGTGCGTAGAGCTTGGGTGGAGCGTCCTCGAGGCTGTGGAGTGCTCACGTGGCCGTGGTTGTGCCGGAGCTGGCTAGAGTCGGCTGGAGATCGCTGGAGGCTTTTTTAGGTACACATCTCCACCTCATGTAATAGAGAGCATGTAATTGGTAGAAAATGCTAGGATTACATGAAATCTAGGTAAATTTACATTCCTAGAATTTATTGTGATTTTATGAGGATTTATGGTGAATTTATTGGCATTTATGATGGTTGGTGCGTTTTGGGTCCTTTTGACCCTTCTGCCTTTGTGATTTTATATCATGATGCACGGTGAATGGATTATAGTTTTGTTTGTTGGGATTTGGAGTAGACTCGAGGGTCTACATTCCATGTTTTATGCAAGATTTTTGGTGCTTATTTAGGGGGTTCGATCAAAGGTCCTAGTTGGGGCGATTTCGGACGGTAGGGTTTGGGCCATTTTCTAGTTTCGTAGAATTCGACATACTGAAATGAAAACGGCATACCGAATTAGTGAATTTCGGTATACCGATTTCGTTTGTTATACCGTTTTTCTATCAATTTGGTCCTCTGGTCGATTTGGCTTGCTGAATCACCCCGGTCGACCGAATCAGTAGATTTCGGCATACCGAACCTGATTTTTGGCATGCCAAATTAGGGCCCAAATGAGTTTATAAAATGTGTTTTTCCTAGGACTTTTTTGATTGCTGTGTTTTGTCCCATTGAGAGGGACTGTGGGCCGTCAGTGGTGGTCTCCTAGGACACCTGATGTGCCATTTTGCCGAGGTTTTGGAAGAATTTTCAAAGGATATGAAAATGGTTTTGGACATGGATTTCAAGGAAATAGTTGGCCTGGTATGGAAAATATTTTCAAGGTTTTTTGTGTGTGGGCCAAGACAGTGTGGGACCGTGTCGTCGGGGCTAGGGAATGTGACGACATTCTCGAGTGGTCGGGCACGACTCCCTGGTTGAGGTCAGGGGCCAAGATACCTAAGGCTGAGGGGCGTTGGGTCCTAGAGGTATGAGAGTCCTTGACTATCGTCTCGAGGAGAGGGTTGTGGTCCGCGGGTTGAGGTGTCTTATGGCATGACGGGGAGGTATGATACTCTTGCTATAGCTGTGAGCATTAAGGCTCGGGTGTTGTCGGGTGTGGAGGTTTGATACCCCCTCCTGAGCACCGTGTGTGGAGGACGTAGTGAGGAGGCGTACCCTGTGGTGGCCAGTGCGGGTGGGACACGTGCCCCTTAGCTGGTATCGTCCTGAGAGACTGGATAACCTTCCCAAGGAGGGGTTGGCTTTGTGAGGATTCTCCAGGTGGGAGAATCGCGAGACAATGGTTGGCTCCTACATAGGGTGGCACACCGTGGCAGTGCAGAACATCGTGGTCGCTCCTCAGTGGACTGCGTGTGGCCAGAGTTTGGTTGCCTGGCGTCGGGCTTCCCAACTCACTATGTGTGGCTTTGGCCATTGAGGGCTTTTGCTTGTGGCTTTGGGCTAGTAGAGCCCTGGTTTAGGTTTTGGTCGGTGTAGGCCTGGTTTACGAGGTTTTGAGAAATAGTTTGCGAAATGAATTTAAAAAGAAAATAGATTATAGTTTTGTTTTCTGTGTTTTTCCATGGGGTGCGTACTGGGTGACTTTTGTCACTCATACGTGTTTCCTCGTGTTTTTGGTTTTCAGGTGCAGGCATGTAAAGAGTTAGCGTAGTGCATATAGTCTAGAGTCTGCTAGTCGCAAACACAGGTTCCTAGTAGTTAGATATTTACTGTTGGCTTTAATTTTCTCGTATTTTAATTTGTTTTAAATTATTATGGAAAATTTGGGGCGTGAGATCTGGTATTAGAGCTCCAAGTTCACTAGGTTTTTGCTACACCTAGGGTGTCCAATCTAGAGACTCCATAGGTTTTGCATGCATGTTAGAGTCTGCACCTGATTTCTCGGCATGATTTTCTGGTTGTTGCTTTGTTTGTGGTGCAGGTACTTTGCCTTTCTTCGAGAGGATGCCTCCTCATGGTCGTAAGGGCAAGGCCTCTATCGTGGAGATCGAGTCCCGAGAGGACGTAGGCGGATGGAAGGCTGTTCATGCGGAACTGAAGAGCTTGACACACGGGATCTCTCGCGCGTTCAGCAAGAGTAGTACTAGTGAATCGTCGGATGACCTGTGGTTGAACTAGTTCAAGAAGCTTCATCTGCCATCGATTAAGGGCAAGGTTAGTGTTAAGGAGAGTGAGGCTTGGTTGGAGAAGGTGGTGAAGATGCTGGAGAGCATGGCGTGCCTAGAGGAGCATTGGGTGCGGCTGGCAACCTACCTGTTGGATGGTGAGGCGGATAGGTGGTGGAAGTTTGTGAGGCGGCTGAAGTTCCTAGACTCAGTCATTGTTAGCATCCAGTGGAAGGATTTCAAGGTGGCCTTCTATGACAAGTATTTTCCCGCTCATGTGAAGGAGCAGCTTCGTCGAGATTTCCAGAGTCTACAGCAGGGCACGATGTCGGTGCTCGAGTACGAGACGTAGTTCGCCCGGCTGGAACGCTTTGCTCCTGCCTATGAGTCTGAGGAGGAGTGGGCGCAGATGTTTTTGGATGGCTTGAACCCTGGGCTACGAGTGAAGGTGATGGACTGTAGGTGCCACACTGTGGAGGACATGGTTGGGATGGCTTACCGCTTTGAGGCAGAGCATCAGAAGTTTCTAGAGAGTCGTCCCAAAGGGAAGGGTAAGTCTTCTTTTACCTCTCGGTTCTCCTTCTTCGGTCCTCCAAGTGCCAGTAATTTGGATAGCCCTGAGAAGAAGCAGAAGGCGAGGTCCAGTGTTTCCTCTGCAGCCCGGTGGGGTAGCGGAGCTGGCTTCAGTCAGACAGAGTCTAGTGTTCCCGGTGGGAACCAGTGCTTCAATTGTGGTCAGATGGGCATGATGGTAAGGCCAGAGGACATGCGACTTCTTTAACATCGATAAGGCTCCTAGAGGACATTGTAAGATGGTCTGAGGCTCCCAAAGGCCAGAGGAATTCTTTAGTTTAATGTCTGCGAACACCTAGAGGCCCAGGTAGGATGGTTTGAGTCTCCCGGAAGAATAGGCATGATGGTTTAAGGTTCCTGTGGATATGGATTTTGGGGTGTGCAATTTTGTCAGGTCCCTTTGTTTTTGTAAGACTTCACTGGCCCTTAAGACACTTGGGGAGGTTTGATGTCAATGTGGGTTCAGCTACCTTAAGATAACACCAGCATTGCCTAAGGGTACCTATGCTAGTGAACTCTTCTTTCTCTTCTTTTCCTCATAAAATGAAAATCAAAATATGCTGTTAATAAAGTGTAGTAGGGATGTAAAAATAAAAAGCTAAATACCATGGAATAAATGAAGAAAATACTAACCTAAGGGTCTATCACCTTAGATGACATTATATGTAATGCTTATCTATGAATGCATATGCATAAAATAAAAATGTAATAACATAAAACCCCTTTTGCTTTGTGGAATGTATGCACTGAATGTGAAGTGGTGGTGGTTGGAAATAGAATTGATGAAAGAAATCTTAAGCTCTTCTCTTGTGAATTACTAGAAGTGTTTTCTCCTTTCTCTCAAGTTTCACTCCAAATTTCATCCTAATTTTCTCTCTCTAGTTCCCATCTCAACTTCTCTCTGTCAAATTTCTTTCCAAATTTCCTCTCCCCCTCAAAGGTTGAGGTCCTACAGTATTTATAGAGGAGTGGAAGGATCAAAGGAAAGCAATAAATCCAAGAATGGCAAGGCAATTCAGTTGTAGTAGGAAAATTTCAAATCTAAAGCATAAAACGTCATAAGGGTTGAGTTCTATGTAGAATGTAGACACTTCAGTGTTCTACAAGTGCCAAAATTGGCAAACACCTTGTCACATTTAAAGCTAGAATATCTCCCCCTCCCCCCATTAAGCATAATAAAGCTTATTAATAAGTAATTAAGTCCACGCATGATCAATGGACTCATCCTTAAAAGAAAATAATTTGGATTCAAATTTATTCCAAAAAGAAAAGAAGGAAACATAGGAAGGTTCAACTATCAAGTGTAGAATGCTATCAACTATGTCTTTTATGTAAAGTTCAACTATCATGTGTAGAATGCTATCAACTATGTCTTTTATGTAGAATGTAGGTAACTATATATGTGTTTTATACCTTCAAGCTGCAAACTTGCAAAATTTGGATACCAAGTCTCAATTGAGCCATTTAAAATAGTTAATAATGACCTTAAAATATGCCAAGTGGACTTGCTCAAAATAATGGAAAATTAATTCAAGTCCAAAAAAGGAAGGTTTGACTATAATGCAAGAAAAATAGAATAGTTCCGTAAAACGCTATTGTTTCAGCATTCAACATAGAACGCAACATATTCTGTGTTTTATGTTAAACATAGTGATTTAAGCGATTTATGGCTATAACCAAACCGACGGGGATCGCAAGATAATGCGAAAATCGGCAAAGCTACGGTAGAAAAATAAATAAAAAAATGCAAATGCTGGAGTCGCCACCTAGTCTATTATGGAAGACGAGGAAAACCAAATAAAACATGAAAAATCATGCAAAACAATAAGAAAGGT
>JAMKQA010063240.1:0-12763 GCA_024699735.1 Posidonia australis
TTGGTACGATGCGGTTGATCGTTTTCAAGGATTGAGCTTGAAGTCTGAATCAGAAGAAGACGATGATGCGACATCAACTTCAACAGGCAGAACAGACTTCCCAAATGAATAATTGTTGATGTAAAAATTGGAAAAAAAATGTAAAACAAATGATGTAAATATCTTTTGTATTTTTTATGTAAAAAAATTGTTGTATTTCAAATAATTTTTTATTAAAATGTTTTTTAGGCCTAATGGACCGACCCAGCCTGGTCCGACCCGTCCGCCCGTAAATCCAACCCACATGCGGACCATGGGTCGTACCGGACCCATGACCTGTTTCAACAAGTCCGACCCGACCCGACCTGGATCAGCCTTTCGATCGACCCAGGCCCAGGCGGATTGCTACGTTCATGGGCCCGACCGACCCGAATTCCATCCCTACTCTTTGATATAGTTTGGAGTTTACTCGTCGTTTTTTGGTCTCGAGGTCTTTGACCAAGTCGCCGGCACTGGCACTGGTCAAGCGCCGAAGGCATGTTCGTTCCAAGCATATTCATGTTTCCATTCAGAAACTGTGATGCTGCCGTGCAATCTGATTTGAAAAATTTTACACGTGACAAATCCGGAATACTTCATCCGCCTGTTAAGTGCTAAGTGCTCGCTGGAGTCAACACTTATAAGCAACAGGTAACAATAAAGCAATTCTCGTTTGATTTTATATATTTATCTTCTTATAATCTTCTCTAAATTCAATGATATGGATAAAAAAATTCAACTGTCGTGTAAGCAGTTCTATAAAAATTCATATTTATAAAATTTGTGATTAGTTTAGATACAAATTTTATTAGACTGATATCTGTGAGTTTCGAAGTCCACCCTTTCGTACAGTCAAAAAGAGATTTTACTATCTAACCAAGTATTTACAACTTTATATTTAGTTATACTAATTAAGAACCAAAAGGCTAAACTAAACATCAAGTGACATGATTATAATATATTTCTAATCCAAGCCAACCCAACCCAACACTGTGGGTTTTTTTTTTTTTTTTTTTAATGACAAGCGATAAGAGCAACCCATCACTGTCGGCTAGCAAAAGAAACAACCTCTTCCCTTCCTCCCATCCTTTCCTCTTCTCTCCTGCTCTCCTCGTGCTTCCAGGCAACCTCCCCATTCCCACTTCTGCCTCCTATATAACCGATCACCCTCCAGTCCACCGCCCTCATCCAACACGAACAACACCGAAGAATAAGAAGAAGAAGACGACCATGTCGCCAGCGCCACCAGAAGTCGAGATCCGATCCGTATGGGCCGACAACCTCGAGTCGGAGTTCGCCCTTATCCGCGAATCCATCGAACAGCACCCATTTGTCGCCATGGATACGGAATTCCCCGGCGTCATCTACAAGCCCAAGACTCACCCCTTCTACCTTCGCCCCCACGACCGCTACCGCCTCCTCAAGGCCAACGTCGACGCGCTCCACCTCATCCAGGTCGGCCTCACCCTCTCCGACTCCGCCGGAAACCTCCCCACCCTCCCCTCCTCGTCCCGCCCTTGCATCTGGGAGTTCAACTTCAGGGACTTCGACCCACTCCTCCACTCCCACTCCCCTGACTCCATCTCGCTCCTCCAGTCCAACGGGATCGACTTCGATAGGAACCGGGAGGTGGGTATCGACTCCGCTCGGTTCGCGGAGCTCCTGATGTCGTCGGGGCTGGTCTGCAGCGACTCCGTGAGCTGGGTCACCTTCCACAGCGCCTACGACTTCGGGTACCTGATCAAGGTCCTGACGGCGGCGAGCTTGCCGGAGAGGATGGGGGAGTTCCTGGGGTTGATGAGGGTGTTCTTCGGGGACAGGGTGTACGACGTGAAACACATGATGAGGTACTGCGAGAGCCTCCACGGTGGGCTGGAAAGGGTGGCGAGGGTGTTGCAGGTGGAGAGGAAGGCGGGGAGGTGCCACCAGGCCGGGTCTGATAGCCTGCTGACGTGGCATGCCTTCCTGAGGATGAAGGAGAGGTTCTTTATGGTGGATGGTGGGGAGAGACATGCCGGGGTATTGTATGGGTTGGAGACTCCATGCCATTGATCACTAAAGATGATGGAAGTAGAAGAAGAAGACGATGATGACGAAGGAAAGAAGAGATTTTCCTTTGTTGTTGTAATCAAGATGATGACTATGCACTATAGGTACATAGCAACAAGGTGTTGTTTTTGTAATTTTATTACTTTGTTTATTAATGAATTCGTTTGTTTTTTTTATTACGATGGAAGGAACTTCTTGCTGCTTGGTACTGTTGTTCTTATGATTATGGTTGTGAAATCTGAACATTGGAAGTTGGTTGCAAATCAAGCACTGGATAGCGAGAGTGTGAGAGACATGTTCAAATTGGCATGAACTGTATCTTATGACGCATAGTTTTGTTGATAAATGGTGTTTTGATGATTATTTTGGTGGTTTCAGTGGTTGTCAGAAGAGTGAATTAATGGATGTGAAAGCTCGAAATTCAAAAGATGGCACGCGAGCAGAGAGTGTGGCTTGACTTGATATCATGCACAAGCAATGGATAGTGAGAAAGGTTCAGTAACTGTCGGATGGGTGGAGCTGAATTTGATATGAATGGATGGATGAATATCCAAGCAAAGATTATTTGAAAAGGAAAGGAGATGAACTACGACCAGTATAATGAAAAAGATTTTTGGCAGTGGTCTTTTGATGATGATTTTGGATGTTTATCAGAAGAATTTCGAGTGACTGTGAAATCCGAGAATTTAAAATAAGGGCCGATTAGTAGTCTAGATAGTTACGACGAGAAGGCATTGAAATGAAAATTATACAATGACGAATCTAGCAGTTGATTGTGAGAAAGCTTCAGCATATGTCGTATTACATGTTTAGATATAAATGGATGAATTCACAGAGAAATTTTAACAAAGAAAGAAGATAAAACTTGTAAACAGTGCAAGTATAGCTTGAGATTGTATACAGCACTTTAAAGTATGTGCATTAATTTTTTAAGTTGCAGTTGGGTGAGTCTTAACTTGGGTGGGAAAAATACAAGTAAACAGAATATTTTTGCTAATCTTTTGTGTTGTTATTTGCTAGGAATTAGTGGCGCCATGACCACAGGGCACTAGGACGATCAAGCAACTTGGTTAATATCTGCCTGCAAATGCCGTCCACTTTCCAAGAGCTTGAAAGATGGGCCTGAAGTAGTGATGGTAATGAGAAAGGTTTTGAAATGAGACTTCTGCAATGATGAGTCTACCACTTGGTAGTGAGAGAGATTCCGAACCGATCAGGTTGGTTCAAACAGTATTCAAGATACGGATTTGATGAATTTACCAGCAGATGTGATAAAAAGAGAAATTACAAAACAGTGTAAGTTTGTTGATTCAGGAAAGTGTCAAGCAGAGATGCAGATATTGTCCAACAATGCAAAACATAAGCTCAAGTTGGAATCGGTTTAATTCTTAAACTTTCTTACAGCATTGTTGCATGTTAATTAAGATTTTGAAAAGGTAGAATTATTTCTTCAACGTTATTCCGCTCCTTCCATATATACCACAAAATAATCTGAATCAAGGTGTGACTGTTTTTAAGAGGAAAGTCAGATAACTAGATGGGGATGAATTCAAATAAGTCAGGGATAGAATATATAGCGGGGTATAATGGTCTCTTCATAAAAGCATACCATATAGATGTAGTAAAAGGACAAGAAATAAAAAGATAATTAGTGATTTCCTCAAAACCTCTGCAAAAGGTACATATTTCCGAACCAATCCAACCTCTCTTACAGAGGTTGGCTTTAGTTAAAATCTTATTGAATAATATCAACCAGGAAAATAATTTAACCTTTAAGGAGACCCAACTGAGCTAAATTTCTTTATGAAATTGAAATTTAATTCCACCATCATTTATAACATGGTATCCTTATTTGACAGTATAATAGTTGGTAGAAGGGGTCCATTCCAAAGTGTCTTCCTCAGGATAAAGCATTATGGTTCTTATAAAATCTGTAAATATGTCTGCTTGGGATTGAATATTGTCTAAATTATCATATGAAGAAGGCTCAATAAATAAATTATTAAAATCAACTCTATAAATTGCCACTGTTTTAGTTATTGAAGCCTTTTTAAATTTAGCCAACTTAAAAAGATCTGGCAGCTAATGTTTTAGTTTTTCCTCACACCACCATTTATTTTCCCAGAAAATAATACTTTTCTCATTTTTGACTTGGAATGTGGTGAAGCTAATTAAAAAATTGAAGCAGTTCTTCATTTCTTGCCAAAGTTGAGATGATTTACCTGTTGAGGAATTTAGAAGTGTCTCAGGCCATGATCGAGAAAAATAACTAGCCTTTATAATCTCTTTCCACTTTAAGGAGTGTGAGTTAGATAGTAGTTGCCATAGCAGTTTTGATTTTAGGGCTAAATTGAAGCTTCTAATGTTTATAATTCCCCATCCATTATGAGCTTTGGATCTGCAAAGCATTTTCTACTTAACTAGATGTAGTGTGGACGAAGAAGAAGAACAAGATTTCCATAGGAATTTGCTCCTTAATGAGTCAATTACTTTTTCCACCTTAGATGGCAAGTGTAGGACAGAGAGGTAGTTGTAACTATGCCGGCGACAACCTCGGGCTTGGCGCGAAAGGCCAAATGTGCGAGGATCGGTAAAGTCAAGGCAAAACAATAAAAATAATGATAAAAAATGCAGGAGTCGCTACCTAGTCTATTTAAAAAACGGAAGACGAGGAAAACCGCTTAAAACACTCAAATCATGTAAATAAGCCAATGGAAAAGGATCCCTGTTACGCACGCGGAAGGTATTAGGCACCCTCGTGCGCCCGAAAATCGGTCTTTCTATGGGTTTCTCATTAACTTATATGAAATGTCGGCTTTTTAGCCTTTATTGTACGCCCGAGGGCAATATGCAATGCCATGCTAAGTGAGTAGTGTCTTATGCTAAATAGGAGTGCATGGGTTGTAGGGTGTGTCCTAATGCTCAGAAATGTCACCCCTGTAATGGGTCAAGCTCCGGTGCAAGGATATTGCACGAAAATGATCAAAAGATCTAACAACATCAAGTGATTTTCATCCTTACTTTACTATATGTAAAATATGGTAAATCATGCATGAAAATAGCTAAAAACAGAATTGGGTCTTCTTGGTATATCAAAGAAGAAAACCAGAGAAAACCAAGGGCAAATCAAAATGGAAAACAAGTTAAAAACTATGCGAAAAGCTGTTGTATGCTATTGAAAAATAGACTGATGTGCTTGTTTGGTGCACTAGACTGGTGCGCCAGTCTGGTGCGCCACCTAGGTTCTCTACTGGGGCTAGGAAGATGTGCCGAGGAAAACACCAGAAATTCATGCAGTGCAATGTAATAATGTATTCCAGAAAGTTAAGCAATGTAAAGTCTTTGTAAACCCAAGAAATGCAATTTGAATATCTAGGAAAATCCAAGCATGAGAAGATATATGGACCTTGTGTTCAAGGACTGCAAGCTTCATACAAGATCACACCCTTTTCATGATAAATAAAAGCAAACAAGATTCAACCACACTACTTGGATCATGGGCTGATGCATAAGAACCTCCATATAGGAGTCCATGGGGCAATCAGCCTACCAGATTTCAGCTATGGGCTGAATACGCAAAGTGTAAAAAGTCTTAAAACAGTATCATCTTAAGCTGAAAACATGCATGGAAAGACATATAACATCAGAGAATCCACACCAGGAAAATCAGAGTCAAAATCATCTGAGAAACCATGCAGCTTGAGATGCAAACAGGGTGATTTGCTCTCTGACCAGACTGCTGCACCAGAATGGTGCGCCAGAATGATGCTCTGGTTTGGTGTGCCACTCTGGTGCGCCAGTTTGGGGTTCCCCAGAAAACCTAAATCTGACTGCAGTCTGATTCAGAATCTGGTCCAGATTTCAGAGATCAATGATTTTTCTTTGATCAGATCAGTTCTGCAGATGAAAAAATAGAAACATGATAAGATACAAACAAATGGAAATCTTTTATTATTTGGTTCCAAATCATAACAAATCATGGGTTTTGGGCTGAAATACTTGCATAGGATTCTAAAAGATAGGAAATGAGTGAGTGAACTTAACAACCTTATGCAAATGATGAATACATAAAGGCTATATTTGCTACTTATTCCCTAGCATGTATGTGCATGAATATTAGTTCTTTGTGTAAAGAAACAGAGAAGAAAGACAAATTCACATAAGTGTTAGAATGTAGATTTCACATATAGATTTTAACATGTTGGGCATCTTATACATGGAGCAGTTATCTCATCAAGAAATTCTCGTGTAAACAAAAGGAAAAATCAGATTATATATGAAGTTCATGGCATGTTTTATTCAGTGCAAGAACTAAGATTAAAAATAAAAGAAAGGAGAGGAACCTATCTTGTCCAAGGTGTTCCTTCTTAGAAAAACCCAAGATAATATAATCATTGTTGCTTTCGAAAGGTTGGAGATGCTTTAGAATGCAAGGGAATGCTCAAGAAGACGAGATTGGGTTGCTGGAATCAGTAGATAGCTTGCTCTAGATCCTCCAATGGCTGCCTATGGGGGTCCTTATATAGGATTTTGCAAAGGTAACTCCCATGGAATGCAGGCAGCTTCGTAAACGAAGAGTCTGGCGTAGATTCCATGGCATATTCGTTGGTGAGGGTTACAGACATAGGAGGTGGAAAGCCAGCAGCCAACAGCCTGAAAAGTGGCAGTGCGCCAGCTTGGTGCGCCAGGTATGTGCGCCATCTTGGTGCTCCAGCTAGGTGCGCCACTTATGTGCTCCTGCTTGGTGCTCCAGCTAAGTGCTCGACATTAGTGCTCTAACTTGGTGCACTTCCCTACCTACCTGAATTACTAATTGGGTTGCGGGTCTGCTATAGGTTTGTGGTTGGTTTAGCTGATGGGATTCAAAAGTGGTTGAGTTTTGCCACATCCAAAGCAACATCTTGAAGGTTTATCTATGAGCCACCTCAAAATCGGGGTGTCTACAGATACCCCTCCCTGAGCGAGGTCGAGGGAAGAAAGGAACTAAGACCAATGCTCAAGGTTGACAAGATACCCCTATTTTGAGGATGTAAAAGAATGGTGTTTGCTATAGATAGTTAGTCACTTATCCGGTGGATGCACCGAAGGTCATGACTTGTTGCCAAATGTAAATGCAAAATGCATGCAACTGCATGTCTAAATGCTGGAGATGTGATGCCTAAGAGAAAAACAAATGCAAGAGCCGATCTTGAAAGCTAATGCAAAGCTGATGCTAGTGTTGAAGTAATGGCAAAGATAAAAGAAACCCCGCACACAGATGGAACCATTGGCAGGAAAATGATAAGTTGTCGGACTCATCAACCGGATTATGAAGGGTATCAACCTGAGGATGCGGGATATGACAAGTCAATCAAATCTTGTCAACCCAATCGCCAGGCAGCATGACGGTTGTCAACCGAGTAGTTGGGGATACCAGCCCAAAAGAAAAGGGCATGACAAACAGATTATTCGTCAAGCAAAACAGAAGGCCCTGTCCGCACAGACTGAGCGCGAAATCCCAAAAGGAAAAAGGATAGAAGGGGACCTTGACCACCCGGTCAAAAGGTCAAACAGTTGGATTTCGCATCCACGAAAAACCAAGAAAAAGGATAAAGACCTCGATCGCCTGGCCAAAGGTCGACTTTGACAGCCTGGTCAAAAACCAAGGAGAAGGATTTCGCGCCCGCAAAAATCCAAAAGAGAAAAGGGTAGAAGAGGACCTTGATCACCCGGTCAAAAGGTCAAATAGCTGGATTTCACGCCTACGAATATCCAAGAAAAAGGAAAGGAAATGACCTCGACCACCCAATCGAAGGTCGACTCTGACTGCCCGGTCAGAAGCCAAAGAAAAGGACCTCGTGCCCGCAAGAATCCAAAACATGAGAGGAAATGACCTCGACCGCCCGATCAAAGGTCGACTCTGACCATGCGGTCAAAAGCCAAGGAAAAGGAAATGACCTTGACTGCCCGGTAGAAGGTTGACTCTAACCGCCCGGTCAGAAGCCAAGGAAAAGAATCTCGCGCCTGTGAGAATCCAGAAGAAAAGGGAAAGCAAAGACCTTGACTGCCCAGCCGAAGGTCGGCTTTGACTGCCTGGTTGAAAGCCAAGGAAAAGGATTTCGCGCTAGCGAAAATCCAGAAGAAAATGACCTTGATTGCCCAGTCAAAGGCCGACTCTGACCGCCCGGTCAGAAGCCAAAGAAAAGGATTTCGCGCCCGCGTGAATCCAAGGAAAAGGATATGACCTTGACCATCTAGTCGAAAGGTCAAATAGTTGGATTTCGCGCCCATGAAAATCCAAGGAACAGGACCTTGACCGCCAGGTCAAAAGGTCGACTCTGACCGCCCAGTCAGAAGCGAGGGAAAAGAAAAAGGAAATGACCTCGACCGCCCGGTCGAAGGTCGACTCTGACCTCCCAGCCAGAAGCCAAAGGAGAGGATATGACCTTCACCGCCCGGTCAAAAGGTCAAACAGTTGGATTTCGTGCCCGAGAAAATCCAAGGAGAAGGATAAGAACCTCGACCGCCCGGTCAAAAGGTCAAGCAGTTGGATTTCGCGCTCGAGAAAATCCATGGAAAGGAAAGGACCTTGACCGTCCGGTCAAATGTCAAACAGAAGGATTTCGCGTCCACGAAAATCTAAGGAATGAAGAGATAGATGGATCTCGTCCGCCCGGAGCGAGAACCCAGAAAAACGAAAGCGATAATCCTTGGATTGTCCCCCAGAAAGGAAACTAGCTCAGATGCACTAGGCAAAACTGCAATCGTGCTCATTGTTGGCTCTATGGCACGAAAACCAGAGTTCTTACTGAGATGCATGTGCAATATTCTCTGAAGGAATCTTGCTGGAATCCCGATCTCAATTGGCTTTGTTTGCAATGTTCGTAAAAAGTTGGGGCATATATGCAATTCTCTGAAACTGGGGGGCCTTGTTGCAAACTTCTGATTGTTGTATTGGTGTTGTGCTATGATATTTGATATTCTGCTGGGTGCTTGCTCAAATATTATTTGTTGCACCCTTTGTGAGTTATTCTGCAAATTTCACGTTGTCAAGGGGTTGTCCGTAAATTACCCCACTTGGTGAATTGTTGGAGGCCAGTTAGCCGGCTTTTCTTGAAAATTTGCCTTTTGCCTTTTGTAGACTGCAGAGTGTGGAGGGCAATAATGCAATTCTCGCAGCCATTCTTCACTTTAGACCTTGGAAATTAAGATACTTGCACCGCTTGTACATGATGGGGTCCACGGGATAGCTGTCATATCTGCTAGGGTATCTAACCATGGTGACACCAAAACACTGCTCGGATATCCTGCAAACATTGGTTGGTGCACCAATTGCAAAGGATCATGAACCTCTGCGGGTTTAAGGCATGTCCTTTTCATTGTTGAATATTGCCATGGTTGAAGTGAACTGGCACTTGTTATGTGCTATGGCTAGATTCTGGAAACTCGCTTTTCATGCCTTTCGCTTCAGGCAGCTATGCTTCTGTGAACTGACAGGCTTATCCTGAAGTGCTTTCGAGAAGCCTCATCTGCATGCTCCCAAGAGTAGCATTGTCTCAATGATCTTTTTAACTTAGAAAGGCAGCTGGCATGCCCCTAGTCAAAGACTTAACTCCAACCAAAAAGCAGTTAACATGCCTTTGGTTGAAGATCCCTTTTTTTGCCAATATTCTAACTCAAAAGGCAGCTGGCATGCCCCTGGTTGAAACGTGGGCAAACACCTTGCAAAGCGATGCAAAATGCGAAAGTGGTGAATTATCCGATGCTAAATGCCAAATGATTTATGCAGAATTCTTAAGATGGAAGCAAGATTTATGAATGGTTGATAGAAGATATGCCCTCAGCACCAAGGAAGCCTTCATTGCCTGCTACAAGGAACTAGAATGTCCTCGACTCACTTTGTGCTACCTGGATCCCTAGGTTTATGGTGGCTCTCACTCAACCAATGGATTTTTCGGGATAAAATGGGCTCTATGCCAAACTCCTAGGACCCTACACCTACTTTTTTTCAATAATCATTTTTCTTTTACTCCCTCAAAGGCATGCTGACTTACACTATCCCTGTTTGGAGGTAATAATCACCTAAGCTGAGAGGGTGGCTGCTCTTTCTTTTTTCTTTTTGATGTAAAAGGGGTGGCTAGTCCCTTTGCAAGTAGGGGCTTGGTAGGTGTATGCTTCAACTCCTCTCCGAGTTATGTGATAGGGATAGAGTCATCCTGCATGCCTCTCTCATTGGAGCTAACTTCTATCTTCAACTTCTATCTTCTTATTTCTTTTGTGCTCCAAAGTCTATGTTGTTTATTTATTGCTCACATTCTCACTTATGCCCTAACATTTTTTCTCCCTCAAGAGGTGTAGGCCCCTTGTGAATTTGTACATTTCGAATCAGAAAGATGGGTAAGGATCCCTATTACACAAGGGGAAGGTATTAGCCACCCCCATGCGCCCAACAAGTCTTTCATGGCTTTTCGCTCACTTATTTGGCTATGTAGGCTTTGTAGCCTGTTTCTGTACGCCCAAAGGCGATATGCAATGCTATGCTATGTGCATGTTGTGTCTTATACTAAATATGGGTAGAGGGACTGTAGGATGTGTCCTAATGCTTTGTAATGCTACTCGAGTTGTGGACTAAGCATTTGTGCAAAGATATTACACCAACATGGCCATGGATCCACTAATACTGAGTGGCTAACATCCTTACTTTGCTACATGCAAAACCTATACTATCATGCATGTATAAGTGTGAAATCATACAGGTATGATCCTGGTATATCCAGGTGAACACACAAGAAAAACCAGAGTCGAAACAAATCAGGAATCTTACAAAATAACATGTCAAAAGCCACTGTTTGCACACTGAAACAGGCAGGTGCGCCTGTCTGGTGCGCTTGTCTGGTGCACCAGTTTAGTGCGCCACTGATATGTGCCAATCTGTGCGTCCGTGAGGTGAGACCTAGAAACTACAGAACAGACAGTAAACTGACTGATGTGCCATGCTAATATGAAATATTGTAAATATGCTAAAGACTGTCTGAAAACTCATCATAGATGCCAAAATCCTAAACATACATGAATTTACCCCTCTTCCATGAAGCTATATAGGAATGAGTGATAATCCATGAAACCATGAATGGGTCTTGTGCTCAAAGGCAAGAGGCCTCACACAAACCACACACTCCTATCTCGATAAAAATCACAGAGCAATAGCTAACGCACAAAACCGAAATTAAAACATGCAAAGGAAATAACATGAGTGAGAGGGCAAACTACATATAGCATAAAGCAAAGACATGCAAAAAGGACATGAACCCATCAAATCAGTCTACTTGCATTATCAAAACACCAATAAAAATCCAATGAAACCCACTAAATGAAATGGCCATCTACGAGATCCACTAAACAAGGGTCAAAAAGCAAGCATACATCTCACCAAGCGTATGATTCATCAAGATAGAGATAGGAATAAAGAATGATAGGCATAGCTATATAAAGAAAAACATGTTCCAAGAGAGTACCATGCTCTAAAAACATGATCCAGCAAACACAAAACTCAGCATATAATCAATCCTGAAGAATTTCCCCAAAAGAACACATATCCATGGAAAGAAACCCCATACCTCATGAGCATATTCTAGCTATAAGGAAAGGATCAGATGCATACATGATTGTTGTGCTTTTATTCTTCCTCACAAGTAGCTTGGGATGGACTCAAGTAGCTGAAAATAGAGGTTTCCTTCCTCCCAAATTGCCTCTAAGTGATGCAAGATGAGGGGTTTTGTGGAGAATATGGGTGAATGGGTTTTCTCCTATGACATGTTGGTGATTTCTTGCTCAAAGGTGGAAGTTTCAGCTATGGGTAGAGGCTAGGTCGTGGATGCTTGTATGCTAAGGTGCAAGGGCTCTTCCTATCTCTCTTTTTCCAACCTTTTTCACCAATGGCTATCTAAGGTATTATATAGAGAATGATATTGAGAGTTTTGGAAGTTCTAAGGTCTTAAGAAACAAAAGGACTCCACCCAAGAGCACATGAGTGATCCTCATACTGATTATGATGGAAAGTAATAGTGTACTATGGGTATAATGGCTGGAACTTCGTTAGATAAATGAACAGCCAGTGACCTAGAAATCGAGGTAGTGCGCCAGCTTAATGCTCCTGCTTGGTGCTATGGTCAGGCGTGCTTGCTTAATGCTCCAATCATGTGTGCCATACTGGTGTGCTATCCAAATGTGTTGAAAAAGTGTGCTATTCAGGTGTACTGGTTAAATGTGCTAAATCGATATGTTAGCCTAATGTGCAAAAGTTTGTGCTAGGTTAATAGGATGTAGGATTTACACTTAGATTTTAACCTATGACTCTAGGTTGGTTTGATGCACTTGGGAGATTCTGGGTTTTTGGAAAGCAAGATCTGAATTCATTGCCACTGGATCTACCAACGAGCCACCTCGAAATCAGGGTATCTACATTGTAACCATGCCGGCGAGGAGATTCCGCAAATGAATGCGAAATCGGTCGGCAGAATCACGTCGAAAAAGCAAATAAAATGGAGTCGCCACCTAATCTATTATGGAAGACAAGGAAAACCATAAACATGAAAAATCATGCAAAAAACAACAAAGACAAAGGACAAGTCTACGAAATAAAACCAGAATGCGGGTAAGGATCCCTGTTACTCACGAGGAAGGTGTTAGGCACCCTCGTACGCCCGATAAAATCGGT
>JAMKQA010063244.1:0-14457 GCA_024699735.1 Posidonia australis
ATTTCATTGGAGAAATCATAGAAGACCAATTTTATCGGGCGTGCGAGGGTGCCTAACACCTTCCTCGTGCGTAACAGGGATCCTTACCCACATCTTTTTTGGTTTTTGCAGACTTGTCCTTATTGTTTTGCATGATTTTTCATGTTTATGGTTTTCCTTGTCTTCCATAATAGATTAGGTGGCGACTCCTTTGTTTTGCTTTTTTTCGACGTGATTTTGCCGACAGATTTCGCATTCTTTTGCGGAATCTCCTCGCCAGCATGGTTACATGTGCATATTTATAGAAATCAAGATTCCTAAGGTTCAATCTGCAATTTTGCCAACAAAACATGTGTTTAATGCAATTTTGAAGAAATTCCGGGTTAAATGTGCAAAATAATGGACTCATGTATGAAAACATGAATTTCCAGGGACTGATCTACAAATATGCCTTAAAATCATGCATTCAGTGTAAATTCAATGAAGTTTAGGGTTAAAAATGCAATTCTGAGCACATTTGAGTAAAAATTTGAATCTCCAAGGTTTAGTTTGCAATTGTGCCAGAAAATCTTTCATTCAAAACAGTTTTAATGAAGTTTAGGATTTTTTGTGCAAATTCTAGACTTAAAATTAATGAAAAGTAAGTCAGAGGGTTTTATGTCAAAATTTAATGCCTGTGAACTATTAAAAGAAATTTACAAGGGTCACACTACAATTTTACAAAACTAAACATTATTAAATTGATTAAAAAACTAATGTAGGGGCTTAAATGCAAAATAAAAGGATTTGGTAGTAAGAAAAGAAAAGATATAGAGTTTTTTAAAAGAATTTTTTTATTTAAAAAAAAAAAACATGACGGCGGTCGATGATGGATCGTCACTGTCGACGGCCATCTGGGATGCCATTCATGGCCTCCCCAATGCTTGATCTGGCATCCAAATACACTGGAGCAAGAGGGTAGAAAGAGGGGAAGATCTAGTGGCTTGGATCAGGCATCGAGCAGTCCCAATCTTCTCCCCACTTCACACGCCATCATCGCGACTCCGACGACGGTGACGGAGAAGAATAGGTCATTGGAGGGACTAGAGCGGCGGACCAAGGCTTTAGGAAGGCAGAGGGCGTGGAGAGGAGTAGTTCCCACCATCCAAAGGCAAGAATGGCACCGCTCTTCCTCCTCCCGATCAAGCTCTAGGTCGACTCCGGCGACGGTGGTTGCGGGACACGATTGGGCTTCCTTGCGAGGTCCTGGGAGCTCTGGTGTGTAGGGGAAGAGCTGGGGATCGTTTCCCGAGGGTCGGAGAGAAGCGATGAGGCAGGAGGTGCCTGGTTAACCCCTTCTAGGAGTCGTCTTCTCCGGCAACGGCAAGGCTGCATCCAATGGCTTGCTTCCAGCGACGTCTAGAGTGAGGGAGAGGCTTCCAGGGTGGAGGAGGAGCAAGAAGGTACCAAGCCTAATCAGATTGAGAACACTAGGGCACGAATCACCCACTAGATTCGTGCCCCCACCTCTCCTACCGGAGAATTGGGTCCGACGACCCAAAAGACATCTTATTTCGGCCAAGGAAACTACCTGGCTTTACTGGAATCGATTCAAGAAGACCAAGGAGGTCCTAAGAAACTAAAATTGAATGAAATTGAGCTGGGATCAAGGCTTACTTGAGCAAGCAGTGGAGGAGGTCGTCAGATCTTGTTGGAGAGGTGGCCGGAGCTGGCCTGAACCCTAATTTTTCTCCTCTCTGAGCTTCCTCTGGTTGGAACAATTCTCCAAGGTTGCTCTCCTCTCAAAATTTTCATGTTTTTTCTCTCCTTTTTTCCTTTTTTTTTTCCCTTGCAAATGGGGTGGTATTTATAGGCTTGCAATGGCTAGGTAGTTTGTTATGGGTGTTTATGGTGAAGTGGAAAGTGGTTAGGGTTGTTATGGTGGAATGGGAAGTGGTTAGGGTTGTTATAGGTTGTTAGAAGTTGTTGTAGGTGGCTAGGTTGTTATAGTGGAGTGGGAAGTGGTTAAGGGTTTATTATTGGTTGTTAGATGTTTTTATAGGTGATTAGAGGTTGTTATGTTGGAGTGGGAAGTGGTTAGGGTTGTTAGAGGCTGTTATAGGTTGTTAGGGTTTTGGATTAGGATTTAGGGTTAGGTTTAGGGTTTAAGGTAGGGTTTAGGCTTGCTTAGGGTTTTGGATTAGGGTTTAGGCTAGGTTTAAGGTTTTGGACTAGGGTTTGCTATGTCTAGTTTTTAGATTATGGTTTAGGCTATTTCTAGGGTTTTGGACTAGGATTTGCTAAGTCTAGGGTTTTACACTAGTGTTTGCTAAGTTTAGGGTTTTGGACTAAGGTTTAGACTAGGTTTAGCGTTTAGGACTCGGGTTTAGGTTTAGGGTCCAGCTGCAAGCATATGGGGTGTCTACAGATGTCCATCCCTAAGGAAGGTCAGAGGATGAATGGAACAAAGATCGATGGTCGGGATTGACAAAGACACCCCGCCCCCTCTTACAAGGAGAAGGGAACTGGAGGAGGAGACCACAACTTCCTAAGCACTCACTAAGAATCAAATGGCACGAAGTTAACGGTCTTGTGGACCAGATAGTTTGGATTATCAGCCCTCTCCGGACATTGTAATGGTTGTCAACTGGGTAGTTCAGGCTACCATCCCAAGAGAATGGAGGCACAATAGGATACTGGACCTGTCGGCCAAAAAGATAGATGACTTGATGGGTGTCAATCGGGTAGTTTAGGGTATCAGCCCAAAGAAGGTAGTTGGTCTAGTCCTTCTGGAACATGACTAAAGGGGCACCATCGATTCCAAACTCTTTGAGTGAGAATCGAATGGGGTAGGGTAAGTTTCAGATCTACCGACTAAGAGATGGCAAGTTTCGAACTTATCGACCAGAGAGAATATGACAAGTTTCGGACTTACCGACCGAGAGAAGGAATGTTTCGAACTTATCGATCGAAGGAGGATATGCCAAGTTCCGGACTTACTAACTGACAGATGGCAAGTTTCAGACTTACCGACAGAGAGGGGATATGGTAAGTATCAGACTTACCAACCAAGAGATGGCAAATTTCGGACATACCGACCGAGAAAGGACATGGCAAGTTTCAGACTTACTTACCAAGAGAGGATATGCCAAGTTTCGGACTTACCGACCGAGAGATGGCAAGTTTTGGACTTACCGACTGGAGGGGATTTGGCAAGTTTCAGACTTACTAATCGAGAGATGGCAAGTTTCGAACTTACCGACCAAGAAAGGATATGGCAAGTTTCGGACTTACCGACCGAGAGATGGCAAGTTTCGGACTTACCGACCGAGAGATGGCAAGTTTCGGACTTACCGACCGAGAGAGGATATGGCAAGTTTCGGAGTTATCGACCGAGAGATGGCAAGTTTCGAACTTACCGACCGAGAAAGGATATGGCAAGTTTAGAACTTATCGACCGAGAGATGGCAAGTTTCAGACTTACCGACCGAAAGAGATGATATGGAAGGGGTTTCAGACTTACTGACCGAAAGATGGTATGTTTTGGATTTACCGACCAAGAGGGGATTTGGCAAGTTTCGGATTTACCGATCGAGATATGGATATGGCAAGTTTCGAACTTATCGACAGAGAGATGGCAAGTTTTCGACTTACCAACCGAGAAAGGATATGGCAAGTTTCGGACTTACCGATCGAGAGATGACAAGTTTCGGACTTATCGACCGAAGGAGATGAATATGACAAGTTTCGGACTTACGGACCGAGAGATGGGAAGTTTCGGACTTACCGACCCCAGGGAATATGACAAGTTTTGGACTTACCGACCAAGAGGGGATATGGCAAGTTTCAAACTTATCGACTGAGAGATGGTTAGTTTCGAACTTATCGACCGAAGGAGATGATATGGCAAGTTTCGGACTTACCGACCAAAAATGGCAAGTTTCAGACTTACCAACCGAGAGATGGCAAGTCTCGAACTTACTGACAAGGAGATGGCAAGTTGACGAATGCCAATCAGATAGTTTGGGATATTAGCTCATAGTGAGATGACAAACTCATTACTAGATAGTTAGGTTTATCATCCTGCTCTGACAAAGGCATGACAGGATATCAGACCTGTCAACCGAAGGGAGTTACCAAGTGGGATATGCTCTAGCCCTCGCACAAGGCCTAGAAGGAGATGAAAATAAGACTTGTTCGATTAGAGCAAGTCCAACAGAGCAGATGTTGCCAAGATTCGTCCATTTGGAGCGAATCCGGGACAAGAACACCTAGACCTCGTCCAAGGTCTGTAAGAAGATGGAAACAATACTTGCTCGACTAGAGCAACTCCAACAAAACAAGCTGGATTCCGTCATACCAGGTATAGAAGTTTATAAAGACTTCATTCATCGTGGCCTCAACAACAAAACGAATTTTTTGACTATTATCTGGGTGGTCCCCGTGCCAAGTCGTAAGCAAAAGAGAGTAGCAATTTGAACTAGTTAAGCACATGTTGTCGCAATGGCGATTTCTACTCCGTATCAACCAAAAGCAACCAAACAAGCTGGCCAAAAGTATTTCGATGAATTTTATTATAACAGTTGATGAAGTGATTACAAGCATTTCAACTAGTAATGAACTAGGAGCATAACGCGAATATCAAGAGTCTACGTCATCCCTGGATCTCTTTGAGCATGGAGCTTTGGTGAAAAGTGTATGGCTTGGAGCAACGCTGTAGATCGGCTAGGTTTCTTCAACATCAGCTCCATAATTTGCTGTGCAACCTTTCCCCTCTATGACTGTGAGATCCTTCAATCGTATGGAACCACTAAGCAGGAGTGATGGCTCCTTAGTCATAGCATAGGCACTTGGAGGGTACTCTTGGAACCAGGCTAGCATTAACCCCTGAATAAGGGAATCTTGCTGATAGCCAAACTGCCGCATCATGTGGATTGAGTGATACTTAACTTCACCAGTCGGCCCTGGCAGGATGATAAGATGCGTATCCGTTGTATTGAAGAAAGCTTCAAAATTATGAGTGGCCGAAGGAATGATGAGCCAGATGACTTTGTCTTCTCATAAATTTTCAACCGCTCATACTCCTTGCCAACCGTGGTGAGCATGAAAGCATGACCACTTCGACAGTAGGATTCGATGGCCGACCGTTGCGGGCATAAGACTTCTACACCCAGATTAGCGTCCAACCACACCTATACAAAAGCTCTGCAACCATAAAAGTGCCAACAGCGTAGCAGTGACCGATCTAAAGCCTAGTCAGTTTCTGCCAAGATAATTGGGGCCAAGTCTATTTGACAGGTGATCACTACCAAAGCAATCTTGGCGACCTCAATGTTCACGACCGTCCGACCATGGCTGAAAACCAACTCTCCTATGAAGTAGACAATAAAGCCTTTCAACCGTAGCTCATCGCCCAAGGAGGTGTGCATTTCGACCACCTTGTCAAAGTAAGCCAGTTGTAGCATGGGAGATTGTTCGTTTGAACAGATAAGTTGACGACCACAATCGTCGGTTGATAGGCTAGTTAGTTCACTCAAGACTGAGGAATATCCGTCGCGCTGCATAAACACGGTGGGTCCCAAGAACTTCTGCAAACAGCACACTCTATGGACCTCCTCCAAAGTAGGAGTCAGTTCGACTCTCCCAAAGCGGAATACATGATGGGATGGCTTCCAAAATCGAGTAGCTACACACAAGAAGTATCGAGAAACCTCCACCTTTGTGATATCTTGAAACTTTGAGGAGATACCCCAAGTCTGCCACTTGTCGCAATCATTTTCTGTTAATTTCCCAATCCATGCTTGAAGAACATCTGAGCAGTGCATTGGTATGACCATCGTCGGGAAACCCATGATCAACAAGGGGTTTCAGCTACTCTTGATTCAAGCTACACCAGAATGGGAAGAAGGGCTCTTGTAGGACAATCTCAAGACATTGGTTTAGTAGTAGGCTTCAACTTTGTTCCATTCGACAACATTTTGTAAAGTCTAATGCAGATAGATAAAAAGTATAGAGCAAATGGTGTTGGAAATCAGAAAGACTAACCCAAAGCTGAACATTACAATCAGGAGTTGACTAAACAACGAGCTATTGAACAGACAGCATCTTACACATAGCCCCAACAAGAGATCCTGGTTACCAACCGGTCTTGACCAAGTGCCAAAATAATGACGTACTGCCATCAAACCCTGATGATCGGGATTGTTTGATGACTGAGCCAACATAAGGCACTTAAGAAGCCAAATGAGGTAGCTGGAATGCAGCCCTAGGTAGATTCTCGGGATCCTCAACCTGTAGAGCAGCTGACATGCCCCTGGTTGAGTATTGGCTTAGTGTGTCTAACCATAGGACAGTTGACATGTCCCTGGTTTGACATGGATAACCCTAAGCAATAAGAGCATCTTGCATGCCCCTGGTCAAGTACTAGCTCAGTGTGTCTAACCATAGGACAACTGACATGCCCCTGGTTTGATGTAAATGGCCCTAACCAATAAGAGCAGCTTGCATGCCCGTGGTTTAGGCAAAGTCCTCCTGATCCTCATAGGCTGAAAGCTGTCATCATGCCCTAGCTAAAAGAACCAGATTAGACTCTGTGACGCTTTAAGATGATTTTATGAGAAGAATGCATGTCTGTTGAATGATTTGTGGGATCTTATTAGTGCCCTTGGCATTGGAATGCTTATCGCTATGTATACGAGGGAACGGTAGCTCCAATCCTCACAAGACTCTTCCCAAGCCCCTAGTTTTTTAGGTGGCTCATTGGAAATGCAATATTGTGTCCTAGGCTCCATTCCAAACCCCATTGGACCATACCCTTGCTTGTTATTTTATTTTATTTGTTCTTTCTCCCTCATAGGCGTGTGGGTTCACCCTATCCCTAGCTTGGAGGTAATAGGTACCTAGTCTATGGTGGGGAGCTACTGCTAATTAAAGGGTTGGCTAGGCCCTTTTCGGAACATGCTTTCTAGGTATTCACTCCGACGCCTCTCCAAGATAAGTTGTAGGGATAGTGCTACCCGTCACGCCTCTCTCTTTAAGGCCGACTTCTATCTACGACTTCTGTCTTCTAATTCTTTTATGCCCTTTCACAGATATATTCTTTTATTTTATTTCTCACACTCTCATTCTCGCCCCTAACATTTTATCTCTCTTTAGGAGTTGTGTGTTCCCCAAGTGGCTTGGATACTTCACCCAATTCACGACGAAAGGTGGCTCCCTCACTCCCTTGGTTACTTGAATAGTAGCTACCTGAGGAGGTGCTATGCATTCCCAACATCGGCAAGCTTATTCCACTTATCATCATCGGACTAAGATCCATGCATATGATGATGATGACAATCATCTACCAATATATGTGTATGCTGAATGGGAGTTAATATGTGCTAAGATGCAAGGCTACATGGATGTAGAGTGACATTCATAAAATGAATTCATGCATGCATGGAGAAAGATGATAGCATCGTAGAGTGAGGGCACATGGTTTATGATCACTAATAGTACTTTTTCAGGTAGCATGAATTAATTGGCTCCGACTGTTTGACGCGGTCCATGTCCTCCAGGATTGCTGCTCCTCTAGAGAAGACTTGTTTAACTACAATGGTCCACGCTAGTTGGGTCTGAACTTGCCAAGACCATCAGGGAGATGTATAGCTCGTAAGACCAGGTCCTCTGGCAAGAAACTTCTAGGTCGGACCTTCTTCTGATAGGCTTTGGCCATGCGTTTCTGATAGCATTGCGCATGATGCATAACTTACAATTGATGCTCATCTATCAAGTTTAGTTGAACAAAGTGGTCCTCAATCCACTCTGCCTCTTCTAACTCTGCTTCTTTCAGGACTCTGAGTGATGGTATCTCCACCTCTATAGGTAGGATTGCTTCCATACCATACACTAGAGAATATGGAGTTGCTCTAGTTGAAGTTTGGAGTGATGTTTTGTAAGCCAACAAAGCATATGGGAACCTGTCATGCCAGTCCTTCTGTGTTTCCGCCATCTTTTTAAGTATCTTGGTTAGATTCTTATTGGCAGATTTCACAGTCCCATTCATCTGAGGACCGTACAGGGAGGACCTGTGATGCCTGATATGGAATTCCTATAGGAAATCCTCGACCCTTTTGGCTGTGAAATTTGCCCCATTACCGGAGATGATTGAATGCAGGACCCCATACTAGGTAATGATATTGTTCCTCATGAACTTTTCAGTCATAGAGGCGATCACTGTCTTGTAAGAAGCAGCCTCCACTCATTTAGTAAAGTAATCTATAGCTACCAGGATGTACTGATGTCTATTAGAAGCTGCTGGGTGGATAGCTCCGATAACCTCTATTCCCCATGTTGAGAAAGGCTAGGATGATGACATGTTGTGGAGCTGCTGTGGGGGTGCATGAATGAAGTTGCCATGGACTTGACAATTGTGACATCTTTGCAGAAACTGACAGTAGTCCGTCTCCATGGTTGACTAGAAATAACCTTGTAACATTATTTTCTTAGCCAATAATACCCCATTCATGTGTGGTCCACTTGTCCCAGCATACACTTGCAACATTAGTGTATCGGCCTCCTTTTTATCCAGACAACGTAGAAGTATCTAATTGTAAGACCTCCTGTATAAGTGACCAGCTCCAAGCACATATTTTGAAGCCAGTTGGACCATAGTCTTTCTATCTACCACTAATGCATATGGATGATGACTCTCAGTTTCCATGTAGACTTTAATGTCATGATACCATGGGAGCGTTGCTATGGAGTCTGCTTCTTCGATGCTCATGTAGTGTGGCGGCTGGTCTGTGCAGGTTATCGACACTTTCACCGTGTCATCCTCTGATATGGACAACCAGGATGCGAGAGTGGCTAGTGCATCTACGTAGGCATTCTTGGCCCTGTTCATCATGGAAAAACATATTTCCTCAAACACGACCATTAGCCTTAGGAGACGGTTATGGTATGGCACCAGTTTCAAGTCCTTTGTTCTCCAATTACCATTAACATGTGAGATGACCAACATGGCATCGCCATGGACATGTAGTTGTCGGGCACCATGTTCTAATGCAACCTGCATGCCAAGAATACAAGGCTCGTACTCTGCCACATTATTGGTGCACACAAAGGTTAACTTTCAAGCAAGTGGGATCGTTTAGCCTTGCGAGGTCTCCAGTACTGCACTGATGCCCATGCCTCTCCTATTAACTGCGCCATCAAAGTAGAGATGCCACCGCTCTTTGTCTTGAGGGTCTATTGACTTATCCTCTTCCATGGAAAATAGTATATCCTCATCAGGGAACTGAGTCTACAGGGGTTGATACTCCGGCAAGGGTAAATCTGCTAAGTAATCTGCCATGGCCTGCCCCTTCATAGATTTCTGAGTGACAAAAGTGATATCAAACTAAGATAACAGAACCTGCCACTTGACGCATCTACCCACCAATGTAGGCTTCTGAAACAGGTATTTTATAGGATCATGTCCACACAGCAATAGAACTGGATATCCCATCATGTAATGCCTTAGGCATTGTGTAGCCTAGACGAGGGATAAGCAGACATTTTCGATTGCGGTGTACTTAACTTCACAATCATTGAACTTTTTATTCAAATAATAATTGGCCCACTCCTTGCGGCCTGTTTCATCATGTTGACCCAAGACTGCATCCATTGAATGATGTGTTACTGACAAATAGAGCAACAGAAGACGCCCTGGTGTCGGAGGAACTAAGACTGGTGGCCTTACCAAGAGCTTCTTGATTTTGTCAAAAGCTTCTTGGCACTCTTCACTCCAGCGGATCTATGAGTTCTTCCTCAAGAGCTTGAAGATTGACTCACAAATTAGTGTCAATTGGGCAATGAACCGGCTGATATATTGCAACCGCCCTAGCAACCCTCGGACTTCGTTTTCTATTGTAGGAGGTGGCATCTCGATGATGGCTTTAGCCTTGATTGGGTCTACCTCAATTCCTCTTTGGCTGGCGATATAACCTAGTAGCTTGCTTGATGACACACCAAATACACACTTGTTGAGGTTCAGCTGTAGCTTATATTTTCGCAAGAGGTTGAACAGCTTCCTTAAACAAGTGATGTGTTCTTCAAGCTCCTCTGACTTGGCTATCATATCATCCACATAAACCTCGATGTCTTGGTGCATGAGATCGGGGAACAATGCTGTCATCGCCCTCTAATATGTGGCCCCGGCATTCTTGAGCCAAAATGACATAACTCTATAATAGAACACTCCCTAGGGGGTGATAAAGGGTGTTTTCTCCTTATCCTCTTCCGCCATTCTGATTTGATTATAACCTGAGAATCCATCCATGAATGACAACATTTTGTGTCCTACAGTATTATCCACCAATACATCAATGTGCGGGAGTGGAAAATCATCCTTTGGGCTTGCTTTATTTAGGTCCTTGTAATCAATACACATTCGAACCCGACCATCTTTCATAGGCACCAGAACCACATTCGCTAACCACTCTGGGTAGAGGACGACCTTTAGAAAGTTAACCTTATGTTGCTTCATTATTTCCTCTTTAAATTTCAACAGCCACAACGGTCACCACCTATGCAATTTCTGTTTAACCGGCTTGACGTTAGGCTTAAGCGGTAATGTGTGCACCACCACCTCAATGTCTAGCCCACCCATGTCATCATAATTCTAGGCAAAGATATCTGTACATTCTCGGAGAAGCTCAACAAGTTCTGTTTGGGCCTGTGCTGTGAGCTTGGTGCTAATTCGCACTTCCTTGATATCTTCAATGGTGCCAATGTTTACAGACTCAGTTTCCTCTTTTATATGCAAGTTCAGGCCTTGTAAATCATCGTCATATGGTGCGTCATGACTTTCTTCCTCTATTTCTGCATCATCCTCCTCTTCATATGCAATAAGTTCGAGAAGGACTTCTTGCTGGAATGATGGATCCGTGTCTCCAAAGGTATACATTTTCTCAGCATTCTACCCTTGATGACGCTTTATAATGGTTACTGTAACTATGGTCTTCTTGTATGCACCTCTGACGATCTCAGATTCTACCATTTCCGAACTTGCTGACGTACTTGGTTGTTTCACTAGCTTCATAGCCTTATTATGAGGATAACTGTTTTTACTTTTCTGGTTTTCTTGAATGGTATGTACAATCTGCGTGATTGGTGGGCAGCTCTCCTCTGATTAACTGATGTGAGTGTCGCTGCCCGCATTCTCTCCTAAGCCTAACATAGGATCCTTTTTTTTGGACCTCACTGCTCAAGTAGGGCCACGACTGATAGTACCACATAGACCTACTTCCCGACTGATAGGAGATAAACTCCTCTGGTCTAGCGTTCAGTGATCTATCCTCTTCTAGGGTCAGAATAGCAGATAGACCTTGTGAAATTGTTTGTTCTGTAATGTATTCTATCATTACTGCTTTTCCCTTTCTATGCCTAAGTTCACTCTGTGTGTCTTCCACCAGTGCTGCCAACTGCTCCTGAAATAGGACTTCCAAATCACTGAGCATGCTGTCAACTTGTGCAACTACAACATCCCCCTCATCTTCATCAGAAGCACAATCCACATAATAGGCACTGGTAGTTTCTAGTACTTGAGGCGGTGATTGTAGCTGTCCCCATTGTAACCCCATCAAAGTTGACTGATATACTGATGAAGTTGCGGCTGCTCTCGTTGAAACTGAGATTGCAACCAGATCAGTAGGAAGACCTTCGACCAACTCTAGAGGTGGCAATGCTAGTATAGCTATCCCTAGTGGAAAGGATGATGTCGAATTTGTTATACAATCTGCGACCTCTTCCATAGAGTAGTAGTCCTCAACATATATCCACTCTGATCCGCTGATTGGTTTACTCCATTCAGATTCTGCAAGAACAAGACTCTGATTGGGATCCAGCAATCCTGCATTAACAATGTTAGTTAAACCACGTGGAATAACGAGCTTTTGGAAATTACAATGTCTCGTGAATCCATCTTGCAGTTTCCACTTGTATCCTAGTCCTTGGAAATCTCATCTTTTCTCCGCAGCAATTGGTTCAGTGATTCCTTGGCCATTCCACCCGAGAGGTGCTCCTTTCTTGTACCCCCACTTCTGAATCCTTGGCTATTCCACCCGAGAGGTGCTCCTTTCTTGTACCCCCACTTCTGACATAGATTCTCCACCATCATGAAAGGATTGCCAAAAGTAGCCAAATGGATAGCACGCTTGAGAATCAGAATGAAATTGACCAGCTCAAAGCGATCGACACAATATAGTCCATCAAAAGGCTTTGGATCAAAATGGCCAGTTTGAAGAGATACCGAAGAGACTACTTCAACCTTCTCCATTTCAAGATTTTCCGCCATTACAACAACGATGTCGTTGTTCCAGTGGAACTTAATCATTTAGTGAAGAGTTCAGGGGATAACCTGATGCATGTGGAGCCAAGGGCGCCCAAGCAGGAGATTGAAGGATGGTTCGAGGTCAACAACATAAAACTCAACCTTGAAATGGGTAGGACCATTGATTAGAGGAATGATCAAAATCCCTAGGGCATCATGGTGTGTGTTGTCAAACGCTGTCATACCTTTCATGGCTGGGGTAATGTCTTCGGATTTAAAGCCGACCTGATTTGCAGCTCACAAAGGGCAAACATTTAAACCAGCGCCATTATCCACCAAAGTAAGAGGAATGCAAAAATTATGATATTGCACTGTGATGAATAGGGGTTAGTTATGATTGGTTCCTGTTGGGGGTAGTTCTAAGCTAGAGAAGGAGATCACCTACTGTGCAGCTATCATCCCTATCATGCTTTCCAAGGCAGACGGTTGTATTGGGGGAAACATGGGCGGCATGGAAAACTCGGAGAAAGGCCTCCAGGTGTTCAATTGACGTATGGATTATGTCCCAAATGGAAATATCTACTTTAACTTTATTTAATTGGGTCGTGATGTCAGCTATAGGTGAATCCACCTTGGTAGTGGTGGGGTTAACTCTTGGGATTGCCTCTTCAGGGATATGATTGGGAATTTGGCTCTTTGGTTGGGAAGACAAAGTTGTGGGTTGACTGGGCTTACTTGCTAGAACTAAGGCCTTGTACATCCGTCCTGACCGTGTTACCTTAGTGCACATTTCCGTGGTGTAACTGTAAGGCATACGGTGAGTATCTTGTGTCAACTTAATGACTACAGGAGCACGGGTTTTCAACTCCACTAGGACCAGAGCTGGTGAAGTGGGTATTGGCGTTTGGCGGATCAGGTCATGTTTTGGTTTGGCTAGCAAACTGATTGTTGATGAAGTGGATTCCATGGTAGGTTTTGCAACTGTGAGACACAGTTTGGCAGTTAAATGGACCATATTGATTGCAAAACTAGAAGCTTCAATAAAAGATTGGCTGAGCTGATAATGAAAAGGATCTGAGAAGTCATGAATGAGGAGGGAAGGGTCAAACTATGTGTAGACACCCCAATTTTCTAATTTTGCAGGATGGAGATGTGGTGGATGAGCTCTAAGCCTCATTAGCCTCATTTAATTCATGGAAGCCCACTTGGGCCCATGAAGGCCCACTAGGCCAATTAAACCCTAATTGAGCTTACTTTGGGCCCACAAGACTTGTTTAGGCCCATTTAGCCATTCTTGGGCCCATTCAATTCATTAAAGGTTCATTTAGCCCATGTGGGCCCATTCATCCCCATTTGGGCCCATGGGGGCCCACAAGGCCACATAGGCCCATTAAGCCCAATTGAGTCCACCTTGGCCCCAAAGCCCATGAAGGCCCACGATAAACAATTCAGCCCATTTCTTTTCTCCTTATTTCATTCTTACCCAACACTCATTTCTTCTTCTCTAATTTCATAATATTTTCTTCTTCAAGTCACTGTTTTTACCAAAGTCACCTACACCCAATTTACTGATTTCTTTCAACCATGGAATTCACTCCTCCCTACGGATTTCACACAAGCTTAGCTCTAATCCATCATCCAGTCCAAGCCCTGTTGATCCAGCACAAACCAGAACATCTCCAGCCATTGGAAGGGTCGCCGGAGAAGCTTGGATCGCCGTTCATCTTGTCGGCAAGCAAGGGACAAGAGGGAGCAGCAAGGGGACAGCCGTTAGAGTGTGTTAGGCTGTTACGGGGCCAGCTAGTGGGCCTGGTGGTTGGTTGTGGTTTTCTGTTACGCGGAGGTGCCTCCTGTCACAATGGGTCGCCAGATTTCTCCTCACCTATATAAGGAAAGGTAGAGGCAGTGAATAGCACACTAGATCGCACGAGAGAAAGCTGAGAGCAAGGGAGAGAAAAGTAGAGTGCCAGAGCCATCGCAGACAGGAGCGACAGCCATTTCCAGAGCTTTGGCGAGGTGTAGAGCTTCTCCAGGTCAGGTTAGCTTCCTTTGATCCCTTTTGGTCTTCATTTTTAGTCCTCTAGGTTCTCCTTCTCTTCTTGGGGCTTTTCCAAGGGATCTAGAGTTATCCCTTGGCCAGCGGAGCTCCGTCGTGCCCCACCGTTGCTGCTCTCCGGCGACAGAGGTGGGGGGGGGGGGGGGGC